>PVJA010009092.1:0-61930 GCA_004027025.1 Myocastor coypus
CACCAATCCTCCTGCCTCAGCCTCCTGAGTGCTGGGATTACAGGCATGAGCCACCACGCCTGGCCTAGACCTTGTCTTAAATTCATTAAAAAAAAAAAAGCTTATGAAAAAAAGGCCTATTAGGTACATAGGTACATATTCTCAAATGTCTCAAGGAGACCTCAAATGTTGCCACGTGTCTTCCACCAAATTACCTTCATATTTAAAAGGGAACTCTTGGTATTCTTCCTCTCAAAACAGTATAACTGGGTTGTTTATCTCAGTGAACGACATCATCATCCGGTTACTTAAATCTGAAGCCTCAAGTTTATCTGGGTTATTCCCCTTCCTTCTAGCATATCATCCGCTCTCATCAATTTTATTCGCATCTCTGATAATCACACCCAAATACTGCCTATGATCAGCTCTCACCTAAAGTACTGATGTAGGAGGGTCCAGGGTAGGATTCAGAGAAATCAGTCATGTAAGAGGACCAAGAAGCTTCAAGAAGGCAAACTGATAGAAAGAAAAGCACATAACCAACAATGGAAAAAATAAATTAGGGTAAGACTAAAAAGATACCATTGGCCTGAGGAATTAGGAGATTACTAATGACCTCTGAGAAACATTTTCGCAGAGACACAGAGGTAGAGATGTAGTTACAGGGGATTGAAGAATACGTGCAAATGTGGCAAAGAAATGTGAACTCTTCTTTCTATTATGTTCACTACATAGGGCACGAGGCAAGAAGGCAGTAGCTTCGAGGAGAACTACTGGAACTGCTTTTTAAAAAGATGCCAAAGCTGGGGAGAAGGCTCAGTGGAAGAAGTGCTTGCCTGGTAAGCACAAGGTCCTGAATTTGATCCCTAGTACCATCAAAATATAAAAATAAAATAAAATAAAATGATAAAAAGGTGCTGAAAAATTTGTCAGTTTATGATATGTCTTAGGAAAAAAAAAGTGGGGGGACTGCTACCATATCTGAGGGAGGGGTGGTTTAAGGATCCAGATGGAGCAGAGGCAGTCTCACGCAGGGCACAGACAGAAGGAGAATCATGAACAGAACAGTGGCTGAAGGGGCATCTCTTTGATAAAGAGGACAGAAACGGATGAAGGACATGGGTGATGACCTCTCATTTCTTAATGACTTAGAAGAACATATTATCAGAAATAGAAGTGAAAGCTGTCAGAAGAGATCAGGTTACTGAGATACAAATTGATTCAGTGAACATTTGCCAAGACCCTAACATGAGCCAAGCACTAGGAGCCCAGGAGTAAACCAGAATGAAGTTTTACCACGGTTCCATGAAAATTCCACTTCTCCAAAAGAAGCCATTTCAGCATTAAATGTTAACTCCATGGTGCTGACGCAGAGTAATGGAACCGTGGGTATCCACTGTCTTCAAATCATGCACCAAGGGGCGCAAGGGGGTGAGTTTCGGGTTGATAGTGATGGTGTAAAGTGGGCTTGAAACACGGAGGAATTCCTGAGCGAAGACCAGTAAGAAATTAGTGTCAAGAGGGCAGTGGAAATGTCGGAGTTCCAGTAGGCTCTGAGGCCAGATCTGAGAGGACAAAAGTGCTCTAGTTTCAAAGCTATGTGATCTGGTGAGCCCAAAATAAATAGCCCACTGCACTAAATACAAGGCACTTACTACACTTGCACTCAGTGCTCTCTGTGAGAGAGGGAAACCCAGGAGGCTGCCCCATGAGGAATGTCCCAAGGGAAGAACACCCACAGCTTCCTGCCCTGCCTTGTGGTCCCAGGCTGCCAGGCCAGGCTTTCCTGGGGGAACACCCGGATCTGATGGCAGACACTCACCTGTTTCAAGTTCAAATGAGACAACTTGAAGACAGGCTGAGGTATTTTCGCCCCAACATCAACATACTGATGACATATGGTCTACATCTCCTCTTTTATCTCTAATCCTGACACCATAGTTTCACAATTTATTCAGAATCTGAGGGGCCTAACAGGGGACTGGGATCAAAGTGAACCAGAAAAAGGATTAATCCCGATAAGACAGAGGTTATGAGGGTAGTCTGGAGAAAATATTTAAAGAACGCAGTGAGCATGTATCTTTGTGGCTCTTGAGCACATCTTTCTCCGTCTTCCATGGTAACTTCTGGCGTATCAGTTCACAGCCGCAGTGACACAAGTCCATGCAAGCAGACGACCTGGATCAAGCTCCCAGACTCATAGGCAATGACAGATGGGTATGTGAAACAATCTTCCTTTGGGACTTCTTAGTGGCTGCAGCTAACTAGGATCTTGATAAATAATTTGAAGGCAAGCAAGGCCAATACGCATTGGTTTTTTGTTTGTCTGGTTTTTTTGTAGATGTTTCATCACTATGAGCAGAGCAAGAAATGCAATGGTAATTTTGCTCAACTTCACTGTTACAACCATTTTTATAGTATTGGGGGTTTGTTTGACTATTTTAATTAATGTTGTTTTTTTTTCAAATTTCTTTCTGAGTCTATTTTTGTGAGAAGTGTAATTTTAGAAAGCCAAAATGTGTCAAGTGTTCTAAAATTAATTACCCTGTTTTCTACTTTGAAAACAACAAACTATTCATCAATTTAGGTTTTTGTTTAGATCAGATAGGCATAAAGATTTCTTCTAAACTTTTCTATGATTATTTGTACATAATACTGCTACAGGCAGCAAACATTAGATATTATTGTCTTTCCTTTTTATTTCATTTGGAGTGTCAGCAGAGCAATTTTCTTCTTTATCTTTGCCTCTAGTTTGAAATATTTTGAATCCAATTTTTAAGTAGTTTTCAAGGAGAAAACCACATAAAGTAAATATTTGTTTTCCTGCAAGGTAGATGTAACTTTTGACAAAATATGATTTGTACAACAAAGTCAAAGTTTTTGCAGTATATTACATTTTAGAACAGTATTATTCTTATTCTTATTCTTATTATTTATAGTGCTATAGATTGAATTCAGGACCCTCACACTGAGCTGCATTCTTATTCCCCTGCTCCCCTGTCTGCCTTAATTTTTAATTTTGGATAGGTTCTTACTGGGTCATTCAGGGTGAGCTCAAATTTATAGTCTCCTGCCTCAGCCTCCCAGAAAGTTGAAATTATAGGCATAGGCCACCATGCCTATTTATGACATAATATTACAATAAAATGTTTGCCAATTTGTAAAAAAAAAACACAATTTACAAATAATGGAAAGAATTTCAATAAACTGAATATAAAGCAGTACCTATACTATTATGTGGAACTATAACAAAATTTTAACTACATATATATTAGAATATTCTCAGGGAGATTTTCATATAGATAGAAGGGAGACTGAACATTCATTCAGAAGAATGGATGAATGTAAAAATTATGATATCAAGGGGCTTGCAGGTTAGCTCAGTTGTTTAAGCGCCTGTTGAGCAAACCTCATCAGGTATAGAGGACTGTAGTTCTATCCCCAGCTTCGTGAGCCTTACCAGACCCGCCATAGAGGCAGCCTGAACCAGCCAAAACTAAAAAAATAAAAAAAATTAAAAGATTAAAAATTATGGTCTGAGTCCTTTATTTCTGCCTTTCCCCTCTCTTATTTATTTATGACACAGAAAAAGCCTTATATGTTAGTATGAGTCATTATGGCGGTTAAGAGAATAATAGAGAGCGATTACTTGTATTTCCATTTTTATAAAACTTTTAATAATTTTCCCATTATTAAATGCTACCACCATTATCTAAAAGTACACTAGTTTAAAGTTATAAATGAAAAGATGATTCAGTCTTTAGACAGGCTAGGTCTACACCAATAATAATGGGAATGCCCATTCATCTATTTATCTATTTAACATACTAATGGGGTTAAGGAATGAGCCTGCCTCGCTGGAAAGCTTTTGGGAACATTTTTATGGCTAGCAACAATCTGAGTTTGTCTGAGTTGTTAGAGCAGCTAAGAAATAAAGAAGGAAAGGGTGGTATTTTTTATGGGAGACACTGTTAGCTGTTTTTTCATGCCTGTATTACCTGCTTATTTGCTCATTTCTCTACCATATTTAAAATAACACCACTAACCAGGCCACCTATGTTCTCTGTTGTATGATGAACAAAAGAAACCTATAAATTTCTACCATGGTAACTGAGGTTTCCAGACATATTTGTCATGTTTTTGCCTAACTGCCATAGGCCAGACTTGGAATTTTTCCAAAATTCCTTTGGGATTCTATTACAGGACCATAACTTCTTATCTGTAGCATAACATTGAGAAAGCTACAAAAATAGAATAAGAAAAATATATTGGGTAACAAAACTTACATGGATTTATGCACCTTATTTATCCCCCTGTATTTGAGCATTCCTGAGTTTTGTAGAAATCTCACTGTACTTAATTGTCAGATGCAACCTTGTGCTTTAACTGTGTTGTATTAGACAATACAACTACCATGTTGTTTTCCTAAAATCCAAAAATTATTGAATGAGCTTTTTGTTTGTTTGTTTTGTGGTACCTGGTATAGAACTCAGGGCCTTGCATTTGAATACTACAAGGGTCCATAAGGCTTAATGTCATGCACAGAACATACAGCAAGGTCAGAGGGCACTGCCACTCTGTACTTAACACTACTGAAATGTACTGCTTCATGTTCAGTGACTGTGAATATCTGTGACAAAGTCACACTCTCCTGGATTCTATGCTGGACTTCATCAGAAAGAAGCGTCTCCTCATGTACAGTGGTACATACCTGTAACTCCAACTACTCAGCAGGCTGAGGCAGAAGAATCACAAGTTTGAGTCCATTCCTGGGCAACCTAACAAGATCTTGTTCTCAAAAAGTAAACAAAGGCTGCACATTCAGCCCAGTGGTGCAGTGCTGGCCTACAATCAGGCAGCCCCTCCCCCACTCTGACATTCCATTCTCAGTACTGACCCAAACGAGGTGCTTATTCCCCTACCAGAGCGACCTTGTTGGAATCTCTTCACAGATAAATTATTTACTATATAAACACTTTACATATAAAGTTTGCATTAATTTATTTAAAATGTACACTGGGAATAATAAATATGGATGGTCCCTTATAAAATCACATGAAAGAGAAGTCATGGCCTATGAATGAACATATCATGGAAGGAAATCAGGCGTTCCACTTATCTGAAGTGACTGTTTATGAGAATTAATGTCCGTATTATGAATAGACAGATGGTCTATTTAACGGAACATATTATAGTTTGTCATTTCTTATCAACCACACAGATTCAGGAGTAATGAGAACAACTGCAAGCAGATTTGCAGGAAGATGTCCGACAGGAAGCATTCCTTAACCATGTTATCCCAGAAATATTAATTTCAGCAATCTGACGTGTTAATACACATTCAAGCTTTAAGTAATTATTCATAACTTGCTTAGTATCATCAAACAAACACTATGAAATCTCCAAATTTCTACTCTTAGAGAAAATGGTACATAGTGAAGCTCCGAGTAATCTAAAGGCAAGTTAAAAGGCTACTATTTACTCCTCCCTTATATTCACGATCACTGTTATTAGTTCAATAAACCAAGATTAATGCAAATTTGGTTATGCTACTTGTGGAAATCAAACCCTTCTCTGTTCCTCTCAGATTTTAGTGCCCCTAAAATTGAGCTCTAAGAGGATAAGCAATTTCCTAGATCATTTTATTGAATGCTCTGTCCTCAATGTCTGTAGCTGTACCTGCACATAGTAGGTGCTTTCTAATTATTTCCTAAATGTCTGAATGCATCTAACAGCCCATCAGTTGCCCCTAGCCACCTTCTCCCCTGCCTTGACAGAGGGTCCAGAATTTCCCTTTCTCTTAAAACGTGTTTGTGCAAGCCATTTCCCTCTTCATATGTCATGTATTGCCCAGTACCAGCCACTGAGATCTTCCTCAAAATTCAAGACCAGATTAAGGTCCTGTGTTACCATTTCTTGTTCTACCTTTGACCTCTGTTTTTGGAATATTCATGACATTTGCAATGGCTTACTCAGTACCTAATTTCCTCCTACAAAATTATGCAGTAAGTTCAAGTCCATCTCATCTTTTTCCTCTTAGCACACAGTATGAACTCAAAAAATGTGCTGAATCTATAACAGCAGGAACAAGAGTCATTCTTCCTGGTTGCATGAGAGCTTCGGTAACTTAGTGAGCTTGACACACTTGCCCCTGTCATGAGTGATGGTTTCTGTGTATACATAAGTGTATATTACTTTCAGAGCACTCAACCTCACTCTGTGGGCTTCTGTTTGCTTTTGCTATTTTTAGCTAAAACACTGGCACACACTGAGACTAGTTCTTTCACTCTTGAAAAACAAACTGCAGCACTAAAAATCAAGAATTTGTGCAAATGGAAGTATATAACATCTTTATCCATTAATGCCAGCAATTTGCACACTGCACTCCTTCTGAAGAACTACTTCCTAGGAAGGTTGATTTTTACTGTAAGTTCCATCAGGTCATGGCCACATAAAGACCATGCCTAACCACATGGATTCTAAGATCTTTGCAATTACAGACATAGGGAACATTTGAAGCCTATTAGTATTTTTTCCCTTAAATGTCCATATGCTTTCAATATAGAATCATTACTATGCTCCAGAGACATTTTAGAGCTACAATATGTACAGGTGTTTGGTGTGCCAACAAGTATGGCAGTGCCAGCAGGGACACTAAGAAAACGAGATCTGCTGAGGTGGCCAGATGGTGGGGGCAGGGGTTTGGAGGGAGCCAGGTTTTGTGTTTCAGCAAGCAAAGTGTGATCCTTGCCTTGACACTGGCTCCCCCGATTCCCTTCTTTTCTCCTGGGGCCTCACAGACTGGGTCGTCCTTCATGCTTCTTATGCATCCTTTAGAATGCAGCTTTGACTGTTGGATCCTCCGCCAGCAAGCCTTCCCCAGCCCATCTTCCCTCAGGTTGGCTTCTCTTTCTCAGCTTTCTCACACGTGCTGGATCTTTCAGTACCCTTATGAGGCTCTACTATAACCTATCTGGGCCCGTCTCCCACTTCCATTGAGACACAGGATGTATTTGTTAATATTTCTAATCACACTCAGTACAGTGTTTGGCACATACTAGGTTTCTAGGTGGAAAGAAGGAATGGCTGTTCCTGCTGAATGGACTTGCCACGTGAGCAAGCAGAAAGCAGTGAGGTGGCAGTGTGGTTAAGGACAGAACTACGCTCTGCAGCCTGGTTCCGCATCCAGTGTGAGCTACAGCTGCGGAGTGGAGGAACCTTTCAAGGAAGTTTGCCTGTATGCTTGCCCCTTAAGACTGGCTTAGAAAGACTGAATCGGGAAGTCTGAAGGTTGCTAATGTGGAAAAAGAACTGACAGATGCTATGGAGGAACCAGGATTTTCACAGTGAACTTGGAGATTTCTAACCTAAAGCAGCTCTGCTCCTGCGGTTACTGAGGTTCACAGGCAAACCAACAGCCCGCGTCATATCTCCCATGCTCAGAAGGAAACCCTGTGATAACAAAAATTAGATGGCTGGGCTTCTGGGAAAGCTGAAGCACGTGTGAAGAGCAACTTAACGGAGACAAAACCAGTCCTGACAGTTGGAGAAACATCCAAGAGAATTAGAGATGTTTCTCTCAGACTTTATGTACCTGCAGCGCTCCTGAAGGAAAGAGGATGGTCCCACCCAAAGCGAGTTTTTGTTTGCTCAATGGAAAAAGCTGGAAATACTTTGTCACCTAAGCTATCATCTTTAGGTTAAAAGAAAAGCCATCTTGCTCAGTCGGGAAGATAGCAGTGTGGAATATCTACTTGGAAATAAAGTGTAAGGGTGACCAAACTGTGTGTCAGATATACAGCCAAAGAATAAATGAAATATATGCTAGCAAAAGGATCCAAACTTTGGAGAATTTTAAATAGTTTCCAGAATGCCCTTTTCCATAAGAAGCATAAAATTTTGAAATTGTACCATATTGCCAAAATAGTATTAAACACAGGCAGTCCACAGCTTATGAACAGGTTGTATTTCAGAAGTTTGCTTTCGAGGCAATCGTGTAGGAATTTGGAATGTGCCTTTCCCACTGAAATCGGCACACACAGGGTGGTCAGCTTCCTGAGTCAAATTAACCCATAATGCTCTAGTGTCCTACCACTGGTGGGCTAGAAGTTGCCCTGTGCAGAACAAAGGTACCCTGGGACATGTGGAGGGGCTTCTACCCAGGTGCTCATGGTTTTATTTGCTGAAAATCCAGTGGGAGGCATCAGAGAATTTCCCTCACTCTCTGGGGCCCACCCACTGCTGTCTAGCTATGCTGTAAGGGTGGCAAGCTAGCATCTCAGGCTTTCAGTCACTGCTAGCAGTTCCTGGGGCTTGTGATGCACAGGGGTGAGTTAGAGACGTTGCATGGCCGTGGAGAAACTCCCCCCTCTGGCAGCCTCTCTCCTGCATAATTCTGAGACTATAATGTCTCTCCACATCTTAACTAGCTGGAGAATCAGTTTCCTAGAGGTGCCTAAGATGTATAGTACACACCCTTTGGTGATGTTCCTGCAAATGTGGTCAAACAGTCCTGATGGCACATGCCAGATTATTTATTCCTTTTTCTTTTTTTTTTCTTTTTTCCTTACTTGTACTCAGTCTGAAGTAAAGAAGGAGCAGTCTCTAGGACAACAATGGAGCAAGAGGAGAAAAAAGTTGTATTTATTTCTAAATAAAAACAAAACTTTAAGTCCTTTCTGACAGAAGGACAGGGGAGTCTTTAAAGCCAGTTCTCTGAATGAATGCTTGTTTGGAAGTTACCAGTAACTAATTTCCCCAAAGTCTGCAAATCAAGACAAAACAAAAGAAAACAGAAACCCTATAGCAAGGGGAATAAGAAACCAGAGTTGATAATGTACCTTTAATTAATAGGAAGCTGAGACACATAGTTTTAAATACATTTCACAGGCACATAAATATGTAAACCAGGCACGACTCCAGATAATTTATTCTAAGATAGTTTCCAGCTATTATTTTCTCTCTTTCACAATCAAGATCTTTACAACTGGTTGGAAGAGGCTGCATATCACTGAGTACCTCTTTGGTACTCTGCTGTTGCCCAAGCCCTGCTGCATGGGAGGCTTGGATTGTCGGTGAGCTGCATGCACACCAGCTGTTTCTGAGCTAGCCCTGGTACAAAGTGCATGAGGTTATTGGCAACCATCCACTGTTTTTTACTGCTATTCCAGGAAAAAAGGCACTCCTGAAACAGCTGAGGAGTCTTCAGAGTAAGAGGTGGGAACATTCCCACCCCAGCATTGCCTTTTGGTCAGAAGCTCCACTGCTCCTTGCCAGCGATCTTTCCACTTTTAAGATCATAAGCAGCTGGCCATGAAACATAAACCTGAGCAAATGCACACAGAGGTACAGAGTTTAATGTGCCCAAACAAAAACTGACCATAAGGCTGGGCTGACCCAATTTAAAAATAGATGTACTCATGAATGCTAGAGTGGCTCAGGTCCAATGATAACTGCCCAGTGGTTTTCTCTTTGTCGTCCCACTCACTCCTGTTATTTTATGTTGGAGGTCAAAGCTATTAACACTCCTAGCTAGCCTTTTGGTCTAGTAAGAACTTGATCAGATGAGTCAGGCATTCTAGACAATAGTCAACCAAATTGTACATTTGTGAATGAAAATCAAATTTTGGGAAGAAGATACAGGTTGAGGGATTAGAATCATAAAAACTATTTCTGGAACGTTCTAGAAAGAAAGCTGTATAACAAGAAAAAACAGTAATCTCTTTAGGAGCTCTTATGAACCTATAATTCAAGGAGTCTCTGGTAATCAACTTCCTTTTTCTCCAACATATAGACTGAATTAAGAACCATTGGTTTTAAAGACCTTAGGTCTGTCCAGGAAAGACACTAGTTGGTCAAGATAATAATAAGCAGGACTGTACCCATTCCTTTATTGTGGAAATCTGCCTCTCTACATGTGCTGCAGTTACAACAGGGCAGGAGATAAAAACTATATATATCATATGAGAAACCATGTGCAATATAGCTATTGTTTCTCCAACACAACTTTTAGAAGTTAAAATCATATAAACTACAGAAAATAATACTCAGAAATATTTCCCCCCTAATGGCAATGTGCAGGATAGGAGTCTTTTCTAAAGAAGGTACAGTATCGTTCTTTGTGCGCACCGGCGCAGATGGGCAACTTAACGCCGTGAGTAGGCGGAATCGCAGTACAGATCGTCTTCCTTCCGGGAATGCCAGCTCCCTTGCAGTCGCAGCTATTTGTTTTGATCACTGCTTTACTGCAAGCACCTACAAAAGGTCTGCCAGATAGTAGGTAGCCAATAAATACTTTCCAAATCAAGAGGTTCAGTGAGATTTTGAGAGAAGGCCTGTGAAGGGTGGAAGAAACGTTATCACCTTCCTGTCCTCGGTTCACCTGCTAAATAGCCAGAGGAAGCAGCCAAGGATTCCGAAGAATTATTAGCGAGGCCTTTTCCAACCTACAATTGCTAGAATACTTTGTGAGCCTAAGAGTGAGGAGCTTCAGGAAGATGTGTGCTGGGGCATTTTGCGCTCCACACGGCTTCACTTGGAGCTGGAACCCTGCCCTTGAACGGTAGTTATTTAAAGATCAGGTACATGGTGTTCTTTATCCCAGTTTTTTCTTTTTCTTTTTAATTTTTTTGGAAGAATTTTTTAGTAGCTCCAAGCAACCAGGGGACATGAAATTTCTGTCTGCTTATATCTAATTAACGTTCAGTGAGTCTCTGGCTATTTAAAATAGGGAAATAATGCATATTTATTCACACATGCTTTGAGATCTGTGGATAAAAATGCTATATTACTACCAACCACAATGAATGCACATACTTTAAATATAATTATCAATTACCAGCTACCACCTGTTGAGATAACTAACTACAGTGCCTTTAAACACCATCCTTCCAAATTTTAGAATTGGAAACATTCTTCAATGTTATACACACTATATTCAACCAATTCATTAAGGAAATTCTTTGTTACTCTTTTATGACTTATGTTAGCAAGAGAAATAGAAATTGAGCTATCTGAATTACTGAAATGCCTCAGGATCTGTAGTTGAGGTCTGATTTTACAAAGTCATCTTTCAAAACCCTTTTAAGACACACTTAATGATGGAGACACGTATACAGTCTAAGGTCATGGTGCTGCACTTTAAAAACAAAATTTCGCCCTCTCGGCAAATCAAATATTAAACAGTTAAAATGCATACAAAGTCAGATGCATTTTTATAAATACAAAGCCCCTTGTGCAAATCAGTTCATAAACCATGCATAAATAGAAGGTATTATGTTACTCTTTCCCCACTCGGGACCATAGATTGCAGCTAAAACTGTAAGACTCTGCTTATAGATGGGCAATTATTACAGGGTTTTTATTCTTCAAAAGCTATTAACATTTTTATAGCATAAGCAAAGTTATTACTAACAACCTCTAAAATGTGAGGAATGATTTTCCTAAAACTCCTCTGAAATCGTCTCTTCAACATAGTGCACTGGAAAAGAAAAAATAAATAAATAAATACACAAAATAAGAAGAACACATAGGGCACTGTATTTATTTACTGAGAAGAGAGAAAAAGGAGTAAGTAGGTTACAGCTGAGATAAAAGTGCTGCCCATGGAAAGTCAAGGAAGTGTGCATGAAAGGCCATCAGGTTGTTCAATGCAGCATTCTCTGTAACAAGGGAACAAAATAAAGCAAATATGCACAGGCACTTAATTCATCAACATTATTAAAATACTTATTTGCACAATCTGAACCATGGGTCCCAACTACATAGAAGCGCAGGAGCTCAGAATCACCTACCAGTCGAATCTAGAGCAGCTTGACCATGACCTCTGACAGATGTCCTGGTCTCAAAGGGACTCCACAAAACTATATGTTGCTGAACTGCAAAGGGAAAACTACCCGTGCCTTTGTGCTGAGCACCCCTAAAGGCAGTTTACACAGATCTTGTGATCATAATGCAAAAATTCATGACTTTATGGAGCAAGACAAAGACAGAATTCTTACTTTAATACTTGCAGTGAAGGATGAATTTCTGTAATCAGCTCCTATCCCTCAAAAGCTTGATAGTTCAACCTAAAAAAATATCTGTGAGTGTAAAAATACATTCTCTAAGCATTCTTAATGAATGTTCTTGTCGCTATGTTGTCACGAAGTGAAGTGACACCTGATAACTAGATAATTTATCTATGTAAGACCCCAATTAGCAGTGACAAGACTGACTTCATCTCTTTTTGAACTGGTAGGCCCAAGTATGTAGTTTGAAGAGGCACCAGGAGAGAAATCAATAGGGTGGAATGTGAAAAGAAATATCTGTTCTCGAAGATTCAGTTGTCTAGTTTCCCACATGTAACCTCTTAGTCACAAATTTTAGAGCTAGGATGAATATATATATATATATATATATATATATATATATATATGTAATCATACATATTTAAATTTTATAATATTTTATATGTAGAGAAATGGTTATTGTAGTAAATCTGGTTAACATGTACATCGTCTCATATGCTTATTCCATTTTTATGTCAATAGCTAAAATCTCATTTAGCAAAAGTCATGAATATAGTGTAATATTAAGTACAGTGCTTATGTTGCACATTAGATCTCTAGGTCCCTGGCTACACATCTACCACTTTGTATCCCTTAAACAACATCTCCTCATCACCTATCCCCACCTGTGATGACCACTATTGTATTGTCTATATCTGTATATTTGACTTTTTTTATTTTTAAGCTTTCACATACGGTCTGGGGAGAAAATTTGGCTAAGCAACTGTCTTGCAAGTGCAAGGACACGGGTATGATCCCTGGTACTTCATGCCATGCCAGCCCCAGAACCCTGGAATGCCGTGCTGGCAACTCAAACCAGGTGTGGTGCACACCTGTAATCCCAGCACTGTGGAGGCTGAGATACTACAAGTCAGAGCTGTGTAACAAGACCTTGTACCTAATAAATAAGTAAAAGACTGAAAAATATTTTTAAATAAGTTCCCACATGTGAGACCATGTGAAAGCATCAAGTACACCTTTTATTTTTAAGAAAACTTAAACACAATATTGAGAAGGGGTTTCTCAAATCCTATTATCTTTCTTTCATTCTATCCACACTTACATAGGATAACATATTCACCTTATTCTTAATATATTTCCTTTCAACAAAATTTAAAAAGTCCTGAACCTCAGGCTAGTGTAACAATATAAAAAGATACTTTAAAGGATTAAAAAGGGATTTTTCTATTTGGACAGAAGTGGTTTGAATACACAACTATTTTCTTCTTTGCCCTGAAGCCATAAAAGGAGTATTTTGAAAAGACAACAAAACTGTGGGGAAATGCCTGCATATGTACACAAAAGGATATTAGACTGAACTTGAGTTTCTTAGGACCTAGTTTCATAGAAACCATTGTTTGCCACTAGTAGACTATAGATTTAACACCAACAGCAGAAATTGCCATTATCCGTGACACCTAAGTTTCTGGAAAGATCATAAGAGTTTTAACCAAATGGCCATAGGTGGTCCTGTGGTGACTGCACTCAGCATAGACTGCAACCAATTAACCAGGTCACTGTTATGATCACAAAAGAGTTGAGGCTTCCTTGAAAGCTCAGGTGTGGGAAGCCTATGAACTTTTGACTCTGAGTGAGCCTCCCGGGTATCAGGACAATACAGATCTACACTTAAAAATTGGGAAATAGTCCTGAAAAACCAATGGAAAAATAGGCAGAGAGGACTGGATTTAGTTACTCTTTCAGAGAGAAAAAAGCACTTCAATGTCAAGTGTAAAAGTTGAAAGAAAAAGTCACTACACATTCATTCCATGGAAAGAAGCTAGCTACCACTTGAGCTGTCCTATGCAATAATGAATTTATAAATCCAAATGGATGACTGATGGAAGTAAAAGAACAGCAGCAACAGGAATTAGAGCTGAAAGGATTAGATAAGACAGAAAGCTTTAAGCAACCATTAAAGGACTGTGGGAAAATTCTGAGCATCTTGCAATTGTACTTTTGGAAAGATGTCTTATGAAGAAGACCATTCCCAGTTATTAAAGAGTCAGCTAGGTTGGAACCAAGGGGGAAAGAGGCTTTCTCAACAGCAGAGTTTGATGACTCAGTCTCATGCTTTAGTCACCAAGTAGTGCTTTTTTTTTTTTTTTTTTTTTTTTTTTTTTTTTTTTTTTTTTTTTTTTTTTTTTTTTTTTTTTTTTTTTTTTTTTTTTTTTTTTTTTTTTTTTTTTTTTTTTTTTTTTTTTTTTTCAGTACCGGAGATTGAACTCAGGACCCTGCACTTGTCAGGCAAGTGCTGACTCTATTAAGCTATCTTCCGGGCCCACCAAGTAGTGATTGATTTCCAAGATTCACTGTTGTGCAGCATAAAATGCAGTTACATACAGGCGCACACTCGCAATCAGCTTGATTCCAGTTTATTTTGTGATATTTTCGCTTTTCTCAATTAATAGCTTTGTTCTTGATGAACTATGTTAAAGAAGCCTTTTTGAGCATTGTTGAAATAGAAACTCATTAGATTCCTTAGTCATCTTTCTTGTACAATTTTGGTGCTTAGATTGAGGCAATCAAGAATAAATAGATCTTTGCCCTTGCATTTATGTCTCTTTCAAGGGCTGGCTTCACGTGTATTACTTTCTCTTTAGCAAAATCTCTTTGGAATTTAGCCTCCCCCCTACCCCATCCTTTAATGGGTTGCCAGTTTCTCCTTTTCAGTTTGCTTTTTCTCAGCCCAGCAATGGAGTAGGACAACCTACCCAGCTTTTCTGTGTTGTCCTCTCTGAAAATATACACACAGGATTTTTCTCTTTTAAGGATGATGCTCTGTAAGAAAGACATAGATGGAATAAAAAAACCCACAAACAAGAGGAAGTTGCACAGGTTCCAACTATATTACAAAACACTCAGGTAACTGTTTTGATCTACATTTCTGACAGTTCCTTGCTTAGATGCTATTTCAAGATCTCTGTTAAATATTGCTTATTGTTGTGCTGATATACTTAAGGCTGTGATGGTGGGTTTAAAATATTCCACTGATTCTAGGTTGGATTAAATTTAGGAAGTGTGTCTTCTAACCTATACTCCAAGCATATCCCACCCATGTCAGACTCCCAGGAATCTTAGATAAGAAAGCCATCTCCTTCCAGATGCTTAAAGCTTTTCCCCTTTAGGCTGAAAGTAACTCTTCATTAACTTTGGAGACATCTTCCATACCCTGATAGGCCCTTTGAAGTCACAGTGATCTGTGGCCCCCATTGAAATGGCTTTCCTCTGCCAAGTGCCCCCACAACTTCCCTCTGGCCTCAGGCTGTTTCGTGTCACTCTCTAGTTGTCTGCTTCACTCTTTATTTATTTCACCACATTTCTGTCCTTGGAAGTCCTAGTTATTCCACTTGTCTACATGCTACAAAGCATAACTTTGAAAAGATCAAATTAGGAGGGTGGGATCCATTGGCTGGCTAAGCTTGCCTGTTTTGCCTGTGGTTCACTATACATATCAAGATCACTCAATTTAAAAAGCAAACCTTTCAATGACCTGACCTCTAACTAACATTCCTTTATCTAGAGACAAGGCCTCCTCTCACCTCCCTAGTACACTGGTCTTTGTCATGCTTAGACTTCTCTGTCACCATTTCAAATCCCACTACAATCCCTTCTCATGGTCCACTGCAAATTTTATAAATTCTGTGGAAAAAAAAAAAATTCAAAATTGCTGTGGGGCTCTGCGTACACACATTTTACCAGACACCAACTACCAGCTAAACTTGTTTCATTTAATCCACAAAACAAACTTGTAAGTCTGGCATTTAGAACCCCATCTTGAAAGGGAGGAAGTCACAACCGATAGGCAAAATAATGTGAGCACAGCCTCAGAAAAAAAAAAAAAAAAAAGGAATCTGGCTGCAAACTGGGTGTTCTTAGCCTGTGTGCTCCAGCAGAGTAGCTCACACACCCGTGAGCTCTGCACGATGCAAGTTATTAGGGCTGTGTTCTCACCTCCTGACCATCTTCTCCTTGGCTCACCTGGGGCCAGGACGTGGCTTGTTGCAGCATAACAACACTTAAATACATTTTAAATAAAATATTTCTAAACCTGAAAAATAGTGTGAAAATAATGTACTTTTTTTTGCTTTGGAAAATAAGTTATCTTACCGGGAGTACTACCTTTGACTGAATCTACAGGCTACAAGGTACACAAACAACTGTTACACAATTCATGCCAGAAAGAGAAGCTTCTCCCATTTGCAAATTCCAACCAGAAATATAGGGCCTGGATGCTCTCCCTGGGAAAGCAAGCCCAGCCAGGACTTCCTTTTCCATACATTGTCTAATTTTGCTGCTTTTATTCTTATTCGGGAGAATATTCAGCAAGAAAAGGAACGGATATACTAATTAAAGGATGTCATATGTCTACCAGAAATAAAAATTGTGAGATGTAGTTTGCCTCATATTTCAATTAAAATATTAAAGAAATTTATTCAAAGGTACTTAAAATCTTTTAGAAAGCAGCTTGATTTATGGCTTGATGATATATATTATGGAATACATAAAAATAAGTCATGATACAATCATTTTTCAGAAATTCTCTCAAGTTTTGAATTTGAAAAGAGGATAATCGTGGAAGGACATTTTAACCATCTTTCTTCCCTTGCCCCTAGTCAAGCACAGTCACAACAGATCACGTTAATTGGATTGGAACTAACTGTTGGACATTCCAGTGCTTGTGTGAACACACTGAGGGCAATCCCTAGCTGCCAAGCGGGAGATGCAAGTGCTAATAACTTACCTGCCAATTCAGTTCCTTTTCACCTATTTATCTCCATTCATGCCAGTGTTCTATGATTACATTCACACATGCGCATGCACACACACAAACGTACACAGTCAAAAGTATAGGAAGACAGTGCAAAGGGCAGCTATGACAGCCTACTCATGGCCCTTAATGACTCTGAGCTTTCGTTTTCTTGTTTATTGTAAGAGAGATAATAGTTGCTGTCCTCTTTAAAGGGTGCTCTGTTTTTAGAAGCAAATGAAGTCTTATCAGATGTGTTACAGCAAGTGGTAAACAGTTAGCTGCAAACATGTCATAAGACATACATGTTGACTGTCATTATTATGGATACATTTCACCGCAGGTGTCTCCACCAGCAAAAGCCAAGTGGGTCTCAGCACCTTCTGCAAGTGCAGGCAAGTGTCCCCTAAATGAGGAAAATTGCCATTAACAGTGTTATGCAATTTAAAAATCAGACACAGTTTTGTTTTATTCGAAGTCTACTATTGATTTGATTTATGCACTTTCTTTCCTGCATTATTTTTCTTCTGCTCAACTCACTTTAGTGGCAAAAAGTCGTGATTCACCAGTGGCAGCAGATAAGTCAGAATTATATGCTGACAGGAAAAGGGATATTAGCACTGACCAACCAGCCAGGAACAGTAGTGCTGTCTCATCTTGTTCTCCCCACCGTCCTCTTATGAGTTGCTCCCTTCTGCTTCTCCGGCCTTCCCTCCTTCTTGTCTTCTCTCCCTCCTCTTTCTCTTTCTTACCAGCAAGGTGCAAAATGCAAGGAGAGCCTGCTTCCCTGTCTGTGCAGATCAAACTTTGGAAAGCAGTGAAATGACACTAAGAAATGTGGACCCTGACTAACCCTTGCCAAAGAATGGCGGCTCCCCAGCATGTGCTGGGGTGGGCTTGTGCCCCTGCAGGAATGAAAGGGAGCAGTTCCTTCACTGGGACCCACAGCAAACCCAAGCTCAGGCTTCACTTCAGAAACCTTCTTCAGAGTAGATACAAGAGTTGTGGAACCCACAGCTCTCAACCTGCAGTAAGTTAAAATGTCTTTAAAAATTCAAATAGGTAAAAATTAGATGGGAAAATTGAAAAAGTAGTTTTTTTTGTTTGTTTGTTTTTTGGGGTTTTTTTTTTGGTGTGTGTGTGTGCTGGGGTGTTCAGGGTCTCACTACTATATCGGGCTCATAGTGATCCACCTGTTTACAGCCTCCCAAGAGCTAGGATTATGGATGTGTACCACCATGCCCAGTCTCAATCACCATCTCAGGGCGTGCTGGGGACAGAGCCAGCACGGCACACCAGGGATCAAACCCCAGCCACTGCATCTGCCTAAGTAGGCACTTTAATCCGCTGAGCTATTTGGCTAGCCCACACAGCAGGCCCCGGGGATCGAACCCCAGGCTCCTGCAGAAAGTCGTTCTTAAAAAATGTAGGATATATATATATATATAGATAGATAGATAGATAGATAGATAGATATAGATATAGATATAGATATAGATATAGATATATATAGATATGTATATGTATATATGTAAGACATATATACATAAAACCTATTCCTGAAAATAAAAGCTTATCACAATCCTAGTTTATGACTTCTTATTTTCTCTTTAGAGAAGACATATGCAACAATGTATCAATTTTGAAACACTGGAAAGATCTTTGGAGCTAGAAGTACTAACCACGGTACAATGCTGCTGTCCTTTACTGTCTTTGTGATGTGTATAAACACACTCCCGGGGCTGGGGAAATTGCTCAGCAGAATAAGCTCTTGCCTGGCAAATGCAGGGTCCTGAGTTCAATCCCCAGTACCGCAAAAATAAAATAAAATAAAATAAAATAAAATAAAATAAAATAAAATAAAATAAACACACTCCTCTTATTTTCCAACATGTAAGACAGGGGAAAAGAGTTTTGTTGTTGGTTTAGAATGCAGAAAGGAAGGAGTTAAGGCAGATTTGTTGATGGCATATGTGCGGGTAACTTTCCACATTTCAATGAGTTCTAAAGACCTCCATGCTTCAGTGACAATTGTTAAAAACACACTGAATTGGTTATGACAACCTGTGGGCTGGTTTACACCACAGTCTAAAAACTGGGAAATTTAGTTTAGAAATTTGATCAATATTCATGCCATCTCACATCATAATTCAATTGGCAAAAATGCAATAGAAAACTCCCCAGGGCTATCCTAAAAAACAACTTACATTTTGGTGGTTTAACGTGCACATACTGGCTGCCTGCAGTCAGTGAGGGGGGCTGATGAAAGCCTTGAACTTTAACAAGGACTTGCAGGTAATTTGATTGAGGGGTTAACTGTGACAGAAGAGAAATGATCAAATTAAAATGAATATGCCAAGGCAAAAACTAAAGATGCTCTTTTTTAAAACTCTCCATAGAACTCTCCCCAAAAAGCATAAAGAACTGTCAAAATAGGATCTTGCTTAAAATGCAAAAGGTATTTTCAAAGAGAGGATGACATTTGCATACAATATGTGCTGAAGACTGAGGAAATGCTGGAAATGTCTTACTTGTAGATGGAATCTATACGACATCAAATGCCAGACTTTTTTTTTTAAGAATTTAAAATGTTAGGCTGAAAAGTATTTCTCAATGTCCTTCTCTAATAAATCATTCAAATATTAGCAAATGCCTGAATTTTAAGTTTATGTATGGAATCACGATGTCTGAAAATGGATGGAGCATACACTACAAGGCAACTCAATGAGTATTAATTATACAAGCCTACATTTACAAGATGGAAACTAATATAGTTTCAAGTATTAGGCTGCCAGCATCATCCTGATTTTAATTCTGGTATTGGTATTTTTATTCTAAAATGTTCTCCCATGTGGCCTACTATCATTTGGGTTGTGGCCATTTTATATCAATTTCTAGATTATCTGTTCATTTTGGAACAGCAATACAGTACTAATGCCACTTTTCTAAAGTTCAACTTCAGTGAAGTTTCTGGTCTTTACAAAATAAATGTCATATCAAATCTTTACAAAGATCAAATATTCAAATATTATTCACCTGGTTCTCTGGACATCAAGTGGCTAACTTCTGTTAGGACTTTAAAATAAAATAAGTTGCTTATCACGTGTGGGGAAAAAAAAAAAAAAAAGAAACTGTCCTTCCCCCACAACATTTTTTTGATAAAAAATCAGCACAAGTAAAATCAACAACTGTTTAAAATTCTAACATTTTTTTTTTTTTTTTTCTGCAGCAGTGTAACTGAAATGAAGCTAAGGTAATTATGTACACTCAGAACAATTTTGGCTTTCACAAAGAATTCTGCATCATTTGATATCTACATATCTTCATTATTTATGACTGAGCTAAGGGTTAAAACAAAACAAAAAAGGACACAAGATAGGCACTCTACAACATACATTCTACTGGATAAAATCCATTCTGATTATTTTTCTTATCAATGAAGAGCAGTCATTTTTAGTCTGTTTTTGTTGGTGGTTAAAAGTTATTCTAAACATTGATATGTAATAAGTTATTCTAAACATGATGTGTAATAATAACATCTCAAAAAGAAAAATATTCTTTATAAATTGAGCTGCAAATAGATAGATAGATTTTTTTCATTTTTTAAAAATTTATTTATTTATTTATTTATTTTCTTGTTTCAGAACCATTGTTTGTTTATTCACTCATTTTTATGGCCCACTCAGCGCCCCCGAGGGCAGGGCTGGCGCAGCATGTGGTGCCGGGGATCGAACCGCGGTCCCTGAAGCTGCCTAAGCTTTCCCAAGCAGGCGCTTTAGACCACTGAGCCATCCCGCTGGGCCCCATGATTTTTTTCATTTTAAAGAGAAAAAAATCTCAAATTCCAAAACAAGAAGTTAACAATGGTTAATTCATTGCATATCATTATGCTTGACTTAATAATTAAGCTACCCAGAGAACAAGATACAGGAATTTAAGTCCAAACACTACTCACACAAACCTTTCTTTTCAATGAATAAAGAGAAATAAGTAGTATAACTATCTTAACTAACTTGTGCATATATAAATTTTTTCTTCACTCTGCTTTGTTTTTCCCCATCTCAGTTATGCTTTCCTTTTGAATGGTTTCTTCTCTTTTAATAATATTTACTGTACATTTCAGACCTTATTAACTCTTGCAGCTTCTCACACTAGGGAGACAATGTGACGCTTGCACATGTACATCTGATTCATCGCACTTATGAGTATAGTCTTGAGCTGCACCCATTTACCTATAAAAGTTTCTAGCTCATCGTTTTTATGACTAGTACTTCATTGTATAAAAAAAAATATCCGCTTTTACGTATTCCTTAGTTGAAGGGCATTTGTGTTATTTCCAAGATATAGCTATTACAAATTGTGGAAATATAAACACGGATGTACACATATTGTGGTGGTATGATGTTTTTAATTCTTCTGGGAAGATATCCAGCAGAGGAAAGAAGCTAGATCAAACATGACCGCAAATTTTAGGCTTTTATTTTTGGGGCCAGGAATGGAACCCATGACTGTGTGATTGCCAAGAAAGCACTTATGCCACTGTGCTATCTCCCTGGCCCAATTCCAGCATTTGAGGAATTTCCACATTGATTTCTATATGAAGTGGGAAAGATATTTGCGGGTGGTTGCACCAGCGTACACTCCCAGTGGTGGAGCAGGGCTCTTTTTCCCACACAGCCATACCCCCCAGCATTTGTTCTTGGTTGATTTCTTGATAACAGCCATTCACCCTGGTGTGAATTGGAATCTCAGTATTCTTTTTTTCCAGTATTCTTTTAATTTGCATCTCTGTCCAGTGACCAGATGATGGGGAACATTTTTTTCATTTATTTATTATTGTTTTTTATTTCTTCATTTGAGAGGTGCGTGTTTATCTCAGATGCCCAGTTTTGGATGGGGTCTTTAAATTTGGGAGGTCTAATATTTTTGTGTTATTTATATGTTCTTGATAGTAACTCTTTGCTTGAGGTGCAGCTAGCAAACATTTTTTCCCACATAGTGGATAATCTCTTCACTCTGTTGATGGTTTCTCTTCCTGTACAAAAGTTTTTTAACATGGGATCCCCAAGGTTGATTATCTGTGACAGTTTTTATGTGATTAGGATTTTATTTATAAAATCTTTGCCATAAAGTCAGGGCCTTCAAGAGTTTTATCTATTCCAGCTCCCAGTATGTTTAATGTTTCTGTTTTAATATTTATATCGTTGATCCATTTCAAATTTAGTTTAGTGCATGGTGAAAAGTATGGGTCTAATTTTAATCTTTGATATGTTCAATACCAGTATTTCTGGCACTATGCATCAAAGAGACTATCTTTCCTCCATTAAATGTATCTGGCACCTGTGTCCAAGACAGTGTAGCTGAGTATGTCTGCATTTATTTCTACATCTTCTAAACTGTTCCATTGATCTTCAGGTCTGTGTTTTTGTTTTGTTTTGTCTTGTTTTTGCCAGCAACATGCCGGTTTTATTACAGCAGTTTCATAATATGATTTCAAGTCAGGGATTGTGATGTTCCCAGCTTTGCCTTTGTTGCCAACAACTGCCATTACTATTGTAGGTTGTTGCTGGTTCCAAATGAATTTTAGGGTTGTTTTCTCTAATTCTGTGAGCTATGTTGCTAGAATTTCAATCAGAATTACATTATATCTGTATAATAGCTTTGGAATTGTAGCTATTTACACTATATTGGTTCTTTCTACCCAAGAGCAAAGAATATCTTTCCATTTTTAAATAGACCTTTTTTAAAAAATGTGTATTCGGTACAGGGTCTCACTGTGCAGCTTGGACTCAGTGATCCTCCTGCTTTCAGCCTCCCCTGTGCTGGGATTACAGGCATGCATCACTGTGCCCAGTCTCAGTGGCCAGCTCTGTGAACCCACGGGGTGGGGCTGGACAGCATGTGGTACCAGGGATCAAACCTAGGTCCTCGTGCTTGCCAGGCAGGTGTTTAGACTACTGAGCTATTTCTCCTGCCCCATCTTTCCATTTTTTGATATCCTCTTCAATCTCCTTTGTCAGAGCACTGTACTTTTCTTTTTTTTAAAAAAAATTATTTATTTATTTTTTCTTGTTTCAGAACCTTTATTTGTTTATTCACTCATTTTTGTGGCCGACTCAGCCCGCCCCAAGGGCAGGGTTGGCGCAGCATGTGGTGCCGGGGATCGAACCGCGGTCCCTGCAGTCGCCCAAGCTTTCCCAAGCAGGCGCTTTAGACCACTGAGCCATCCCGACGGGCCCAGCACTGTACTTTTCTATGTACAAGTCTTTTACATCTTTTGTTAGATTGATTCTTAGGTCATTTTTTGATGCTACCATGAAATATGTGATTTCCCTAATATCTCTCCCAGTTAGTCTGCTATTTCTGTACAGGAAGACTATTGGTTTTGGAGTGGTGACTTATGATACTGTAGCTTCTTCCTTTCCTCTCATTATTTCTTTCCCTTGTCTAATTACTGTCTAAAGTTTCCAGAGCTACAATGCATATGTCTGCTGATACTAGATATCCTTGCCTTGTTCCTGATTTTAGAGTGAAAGTTTTAAGTTTTTATCCACTTAGTATGATAGTGGCTATTGGTTTGTCATAGATGATTTTTATCAGATTGAGATAAAGAACATTTATTGTTTTCTGTATAGTTTTTATCCTGAATGGCTTCTAGACTTCACTTCTGCATCTATTGAGATCATTATATTATGTTTGCCCTTAGTTCTGTCAATATGGTGTATTATATTTATTGCTTTGTGTGTGTTCAACCATCCCTGAACCTCTGGGATGAATCCTCCTTGGTCATAGTATATTATCTTAATGACTTGTTGCATTCTGTTTCACAGTATTTTAAGACTTTTGTGTTTATGTTTACTAAAGAGACTGGCCTGTTGTTTTCTTCAGTTTGGTCCCTTTCCATTTTTGATTTCAGGGTGACGTTTGCTTCCAGGAATGAATTTGAGGGTATTGCTTCCCTTTCAATTTCACTAAAGAATTTAAGAAATAGAGGGGTTAGATCTTCCCTAGATTTCTCTTTCTTTCCTTCTTTCCATCTTTCTTTCTCTGTGTATTTGTTATAGGACCTAACTATGCAACTAGGACTTGTGGTTCTCCTGTTCTGAGCCTCCATGCCCTATCTTGATGGATGGCTCAGTACACCCAGTGGAAGCCCTGACATGGCATGTGGTGCTTGCGTAATCAGGTGCTTAGTCCACTGAGCTACCTCACTGGCCTAGATCTTCCCAAGTTTTTTGCAGAATTCAGCAGTGAATCTGTTAGGGCCTGGGCTTTTCTTTGTTTACAAGTTTTTAATTACATCCTTAATGTCACTGATTGATACTGGTTCATTTAGGTTTTTGCATCTTCTTGATTCCATCCTGGTAATTCATATGCTTTTAACAATCTGTCCAACTTTTTCTACAGTTCTCATTTTATTAGAATAGAAGTTTTCAAAGTAGAAGTAAATGATCTCCTGGATTTCTGCCGGGTCCATTGTGATTTCATCCTTTTTGTTTGTAGCTACATGGATTTCAGTCTTTTCTTTCCTTCTTTTGATTGGGTTGGGTAAAGGGTTCTTGATTTTATTTAATCTTTCAAAGAAGCAACTTTTCAATTCATTGATTCTTTGTATTGTTTACTTAGTCTCCAGCATTAATTTCTGCTCTGATGTTTATAATTTATTCCCTGGTATGGGCTTTTGGCTTAATCTGCTCTTCTTTTTCTAGAAGCCTGAGTTTCATCATTGAGTTGTTTATTGCCCTTCCTCTGTTTAGTTGATATGAGCTTCACTGCTATAAATTTCCCTCTTAGGACTGCATTCATTGTGTTCTATAAGTTCTGCTAAGTTGTATTGTCATTGTCATCCAATTAAACAACTAAGTGACAAATTTAATCATGTCTAATTTATTATTTAATTTCATCCATGACCTTTTTTCAGGGGATACTGCTTAATGTAGTGTTTCTGAAGTTCTTGGGATTTCTTTACCATTGATTTCCAATTTCATTGCCTACAGTTTGATAATATATAGGATAATTTCAATTACTTTGAATTTATTTAGGCATATTCTACAAGTTAGCATGTATTCTATTTTGGAGAATTTCCCAATGCATCTGAGAAGAACATATTCTGATGCTGTGCGTAAGGACACTCTGTAGATATTGACTAAGTCAATTTGTTTAAAAGTTTGGTTCAGTTCTTTTATTTCATTGTTAGATTTTCATCTAGTTGGTCTGTCTTTTGTCACAGTGGGGTATTGAGATCTCCCAATATGATTGTATTAGTGCTTATTTAATTTTTTCATAGCCATTATTATTATTATTATTAATTATTATTATTTTGTCGTTTTGAGACAGGGTCTCACAATGCAGTTCAGGCTGGCCTTGGGCTCACTTTTGTGAGGCTGGTCTCAAACTCGCACCAATCCTCCTGCCTCAGCCTCCCAAATGCTGGGATTACAGGCATGCACCTCCATGCCCAGCTCCTTCATAGCCATTAATATTCATTGTAATATTCATTGGGTGCACTGGTATTTATTGCATATATATTAATGATTGTTATCTCTTTGTTTTAAATTGTTTCCTTTATGAGGATTTAGTGACCTTCTTTGTCACTCCTAATCAGCCTTGGTTTGAAATTCACTTTGTCTGAAAACAGAATAGCTACTCTAGCTTATCTCTGGTTTTTTGTCATATGGAGTGTTGTTTTCCATCATTTTATTTTCAGTCTATGAATTTCTTCTTGAATTATGTGTTTCTTTTATGCAGCATATAGTTGGATTTTGCTTCTTTCTTTCTTTCTTTCTTCCTTCCTTCCTTCCTTCCTTCCTTCCTTATTTCCTTCCTTCCTTCCTTTGTTTCTCTCTGTACCTCGAATTGAACTCATGACCTTAAGCTTGCTAGGCAGACACTGTGCTGGTGAGTTATATCACCAGCTGGATCTTGCTTCTTGAACCATTCTGGTAGTCTGATTTTTGATTGTTGAATTAAGATTAACATTGACAGTTATAACTGGTATGTACTGAGTTATCCTTGTCATATTATTTTCCTGTTGTTGGATTCCTCCCTTTATTCCCTTCTCTCTGTTTGTTTGCTTTGCCTTGTGGATTCCTTTTGTTAAGGTTCAGGGAGTTGTAGTCCTTCCTACCTCTTTCTAGAATGCTCTTCAAAACAGTTTGGAGCACTAGCTTGGTGGTCATAAATTCCTTCAGATGTTCTTTTTCATGGAAGTATCTTTTTTCTCCATCAATTCTGAAAGATAGTTTTATGAGATACATCAATCAGGGTTGAAAGTTGTTTCCCTCTAAAACTTGAAATGCTTCACTTCAAGCTCTCCTTGATTTGAAGTTTCATGCTCACAAGTCAGGTGTGATTCTGATTGACTTTCCTTTATAAGGTAATTAGTTTCTTTTCTATGACAGCTCGTAAGACTCTAATCTTGTGTTGAATTTCTGAAATCTTGAATATGATATGACTGGCTGTAGATTTGTGTGTGTGTGTGTGTGTGTGTGTGTGTGTGTGTCTGCATGGCTACTTGACATTCTATATGCCTTACTTACTATATGTCAAATTCATTTTCCCTAATCAGTACGTTTTCTGCTATGACATTTGTGAACAGTGATATAAATATAAATATATATATATATATATATATATATATATATATGCATCTCCTGCTTTTTGACTACAATCAGTTTTAAAGTATTGACTTCAATTAATTTTAAGGGGCTGGGTGACAGCTCCCGTGGAACAAGTGCCTGCCTAGCAAGTGCAAGGTCACATGAGTTCAAACCAACTCCCACCAAAAAAAAAAATTGTAATTTAATAATTTTAATGTATTCCTTGTTGCCTTCTAGCAGCTGCTGGATTGATTTCTCGTGGTGCCTTGCTATTGGTAAGGGATCTTTCTTTTCATGATTGCCAACCATAGCTCATTTTCTAAATCTCACATCCTGTCCTCACACTTGCTTAATCTACTGTGTATACTTTAAATGAAATTTTTATTCTTCTGGATATCTGCTTAAATCTCTCTTATGTGTTCTACTCCTTTCCTGTTCTGAGCATTCATAGCTTCCACAATTTTCTTAAGTACTCTATCATTTTTGTATCCACTCTAGAGTCACTAAGCATAGTTTTCATTGTGGACACCAACTTTGCAGTCATCTAGGAAATTGTTTCTGATTTGATTTTTTTCTAGAGCCTCATCCAGTTTTTTTTTTTTTTTATATACCACTGCAAAGAGGTAAAATGGGTATCTTTGAGATTATCCCACTCCATTGCCACCTGAGTTTACCTCTGTTGAACTAGTTGTCTGGGGTCGGGTCTTGCTTAAGTGTCTTCTCATTTTCTATTCTTGTTTAGTTTTATTCCTAGGATGATGTTTATAAGTTGTCTGTGGTGGGTTGCTGTTTTGCTAGTACTTGGAATCATTAGAAAATGGTTGCTTCTCTGAGGCAACCGGCTTTTCAGTTTTTAGTCTGTTGCAAGATCCCATGTTGTCAGTGTGATGGAGATGAGAAACTGCTGTCTGTTTGGCCCAGACCCTGGCTCTCTGGCATTGTGCCACAGTATTTTCTATGACCTTTAGCCAATCTCAATCTTGGAATACTAGGAAGAATAGCTGTTTAGAACAATTATGCCACTTTTGGTTAAAGTGGTATCAGCAACAATAGCAGTTGCAACAATTACAGCCTAGAAAATGACAAAATATGGTCATTTAATTTGTTACCTTTAACTGTATGAACTACATTTTTTAGTTACGTAGCAAAATCTAAAACAGAACAGAAAATTATGTGCAGTATATAAATCCTTAATATGTTAACTTTACCCTCAGTGGTTAAAGTTCAAAAGAGATTCAGGGAAAAAATTGAGAGGCAGAAGAAGAAGAGACTAGAAATAAAGCTGGGGGAAAAGAGAGAAGGAAGAGATAAAAAGAAGAACATAACAGAACCACCACCACAAAGAGTCTAGAAACCGCATTCACACTTACATAAAAGCAAGATCTAACAATGAAGGAGAGAAAAACAAAAACAAACACAAAGAGAAAACCTCTGCCACTACAACAAAAAATGATAGAGAGAGACAAAAAATGTTCACTTCCAGGTTTGTTTTGTTGTCATGGATGAACCATGTGTGGAGACAGAGTCCTGATCAGTGTTGGTTTATCCTAGCAAGCCAGGAGTAGCTTCTTGGCAACATAGTGGACAATGTGAGGAAGCCTGCACCTTCCTTGTACAGGAGACCAGACTGTCTTGGCCCACAACTGTCAGCTCATCTTTCAGGGACCAGAGCCCAGCAGGGAGCCCCTAGACAACAGCAGTAGTGGCTCTGAGTTCTGAGCTCAGCCGGCCACTTTCCAAGATGGCTTCTGACCAAGCACTTCTTTGTGAGCCCTCTGTCGTCACTGCCAGTTAGTGCTGTCCTTCATGTTCGCTGCTCCCCTCCACTGCTGGGTCTCTCCATGGATGCCTCTGGGGCCATCAGCAGTGACAATGTGTCCGAAGGTTTGAATTGCTCCTTGCATAGTGAGGTCAATTTCAGAAAAAAAACTGTCGAAGTTGTTTCCTTCACTCTCGTTGTGGACTTCACTTTGGGCCTCATATCCTTCCTGGGCCCGAGGGGCTCACTGCCCTCCCTCTTGTCTTCTTCATGCTGCTATATCCCAGCCTGGGGTGACAGTGAGAGAGCGTCTTTCCCTGATGCTTACCTCTCTACCACCTTGATATGTCTCCCCCTAACCTATTGCTTTATATCACACACTATTCATTGCCTGCAGCTAAAGGGGGAAAGCAAGAAAAAGAAAAATCTAGGATCACAGGAAACTGATAAATGTACGCGGTACATCTCCTGCTATTAGGCAAAATAAAATAGCATGGATTATAATCATAAGAACTTCTATTTTTACCTAGCTGTGGATTTGCAAATATTGTAAATAATGGGGTTTTTTTGGTTGCAAGTTGAACGCAGGACCCTTGAACTTGCCACATCGGTGCTGCACCACTGAGCTATCTCCCTGGTTTGTCAGGCAGAGGTTTTACAAGGCACCAAAATGTAAGATACTCTGCAAAGCCACAGGACATACCGTCTGAGCACTTTTTGCAATTAATAGGGGCAAATTTAAAATTTAGCAATGCAAAATATTTTCCAGAAGACTGAAAAATCTAACACCTATAGATAGTGACTATGTTGAAGTAGTCTGACATATAAGAACTTTCACAAATAATATATTTATAAAAAATCCCCAAACAGAGGTGTTTATATCCTTAGAAGAATGAGCAGACTGCATCATTAGAATGACTGACAGCAAAATCTGATACATGTCAATTTTCAAGAGTCTGCAATGTAAAGTGAAACAAGTATTGTGCACCATAGCTTGGATATTTTAATACTGAATTTTATTTTATTTTATGGCTGGTTCAGCCTGCCCTGGGGGTGGCGCTGACGCAGCATGTGGTGCTGGGGATTGAACTTCGGTCCTTACAGTTGCCTAAGCTTTCCTAAGCAGGTGCTTTAGACCACTGAACCATCTCACAGGCCCATTAATACTGAATTTTAAAGAAGCCCAGTCACATATGTTTTCTTAGGTTGAATTTCAACTGTTACCACTGAGTTAAGGTTTCTGGTTCAAATTCTTACCATGAGATTGAACAAATGTATTTGTTGATAGTATTCAAACTAATAAAAATGAACTTCCCTTACATTTTTAATTACTTATTTCCATCCCAAATATATCATAGTTGTGTAAAAAAAAAAAAAAAAGCAAACAATACCACCTATTAAATATGCTTGAACAAACTGAATACTAATCGTTGGTCATCTTCTTATTAACATCAATATGCTTTCACAGTAATCAAGGCACTGGTACTATTAAATTTTCATTATTATTATTGCTTTTAATTGATGCTTGATAATAAATTAGGTGTTGCCTTTCAATTAAAAATTGAGAGCAGGAAACAGTTCCACAGGGACAGTCTTTGTTAAAATCATGTATATGAAATTGCCAGCTATTTAGGCAGATGCAGCCGTGTGCCACGCCAGCCCTGCCCCCAAAGGTGCCCTGAGACAGTGACTGAGACTGGGCATGGGGGCGTACCTGTAATCCCAGCTCTTGGGAGTCTGAACACAGGTGGATCACCGTAAGTCTATGTAGTGAGACCCTATAGATCCTGCAAACCCTGTACTGAAACAAAAAATTTAAAAAAGCCAGGCATGGTGGCACACGCAGATAATCCTAGCACTTGGGAGGCTGAGACAGGAGGATTAATGTGAGTTCGAGACCAGCCTGGGCTACAAAGTGAGCTCAAGGCCAGACTGAACTGCACAGTGAGACCCTGTCTCAAAAAGACAATAAATAAATAAATAAATAAATAAATAAATAATAAAAAAATAAAAAAAGAAGTTGCAGTATTTCACCATTTTGACCTATAAGAAGGACAGTTTCAGATAGCTCAACCAGATCAGTAGAATATTTTGTATGAGACAGTAAAGACTGTGAGCTTCGATGTTGCCTACTTCACACTTTAGGCAATGTACTCATTCTAATCTCCATTTCCTTCTTTATAAAATAGAAGTAATAGTAACTTCTCGCCAGGGTCATGAGGCACTTTAAGTGCAATGCTCAGTACATCTGAACAACGACTAACCCCGAAGAAGTTATTATGACATTATTGTCAAAACTGGAAGAACAATAGTAACCCATGCAACGGATCAGGGATAAGTACTGTTGAAATATATGAAGAAGATGTTTGCATCCATCAGGACAGCAGCACATTCTTTCTGCTACATACCCATGATTACAGCCACAGAGAAGTGGTGGCTTCAGGATGGTATCTTCCTTCTTTACTGCCTGGCGGCAGGACAGAAGGTAGTTCACAACATGGAGTTTGGGGGCAGATATATTCGGGTCGGGGACCTTGCTTTGCCACTTAAAATGTATACAACTTTGGTCATGTTACTTGGTCATTCATAAAATGGGACTTATCATACATAACAAAATGCAGACCATGCACTTTGTCTGCCATATAAAAAGCACTGAATGAATGTCAACTTTTACTTAGATTGTCACTATTGTTGCTATGATGATTGTCTTAAGGTAAGTCTTTAACCGTGCTGAACTCCAAAAAAAAAAAACACTTCTAAACCACCACTGACCTGCTTGCCTTCTTTAACAGCACTGTAATATCATTATTCCTTTTTTTCTATATGAGGGATTCAACCTTACTAAAGTCTCTTCCCCCATTTTTAAACAAAATACTTTTCTTTTTTGGGGTCTTTGTCACTATAATATGATTGTCTTTTTTTTTTTTTCTCCCTGTATGAGGATTAAAACTAGCACTGGACATGCTTGGTAATTACTCTAATCCTGGCCCACATCCACACCATTATTTTTCAATTGTATTGTGTCCCCCCAAATATGAAATGATTTAATAGGGAATATTTCAAGTAATATCACAAAACAGCAGTAGTGATTGCACATGTGTTAAAAGCACAGCACTCCAGCCAAACTGTGTCTGCCTCCAACTCTCTGTTCTTTCATCTACTTGTTTTATGCTCTTGGCCAAATGATTTACTGCCTCTGGGTTTATATTCCTCATCTGAAAAATGAGTATAATTCATGCTAGTATTGCATAGTAGGATCATCACTCAGTTTTACAGGTATTAGATACCAAGGATAATACTAGGAGCTCGGAATTCAACAGCAAAATAAGAAACACATGGCTAGTCTTAGAAAACTTCTAATAAATAATGCTGGAAATACAGCACACTGATATGTATGAAGTATGGTGAAAATATATTCTGAATGTTTAAATTTTTAAAATTTTATTACAGTAAAATGCACATTGCCATGAATTGCTCACTAAATATTTGTTCCCATTTGAAAACACTTACCTCACCATCACCTCGACAGAAGCAGCTCTCTACAAGTCTCTCATGAGTGCCCCTAAGGCGCAATGCAACGATGAGTACTGCTGCTGAGTGCCATCCAAGATAAAGACTGGCTTGTAAAAATATGGTGCAGTCCTGCCATACAGCTCAGCAGATTAAAGTGCTTGCAAGCAGATTCAGGGGCCAGGGTTCCATCCCCAAGCCTGCCATGCTGGCCCCGCCCCGAGATGGCAATGGAGACTGGGCGTGGTGGCACACGCCTGTAAGCCCAGCTCTTGGGAGGCTGTAAACAGGCGGATCACTAAGAGCCCGATCTAGTAGTGAGACACTGAGCACTCTGTAGACCAGTGGTTCTCAGCCTTTCTAATGCCGTGATACAGTTCCTCATGTTGAGGTGACCCCAAACCAAAAAATAATTTTGGTGGCTACTTCAAAACTGTAATTTTGCTACAGTTATGATTCAGAATGTAAATACCTGATATACATTATGTGTTCTCATTGCTACAAATAAAACATAATTTAAACATAGTGATTGATCATAAAAACAATATTTAATTATATGTTGAGAAATATTTATTACTAATTCCAATAAATAACATTTCACCATGGCATAGCATGGGTTTAAATATGTATTTTCTGATGGCTTTAGGCGACCCCTGTGTTTTGGTCATTCGACCCCCCTAGGGGTCACGACCCACAGGTTGAGAACCGCTGCTGTAGACCCTTCCCTAAAATACAAAAAAATACGAAAAAAAAAGTGGTGTGTACATACTCCCCCAGCCTCTTCACTAGGTCTGGCACTCTGTGACTTCTAGACCTTCCCCAAAGTCAAACTGTCCATAGAAAGTTAATATTTTGAATCAGTTTAAGGACTTGAAAGCAGGTACAGCAAAGCACCTGAAGACTCTGAGGAAGACATCCAGACCTGCTTCAGCGAGTGGCAAGAACTGGCAGATAAGTGCATTCCAAAGAAGGGGGAGTGTTTTCAAGGGGATTAATGACAATGACAATCTATATTTTACTATAACACATCTTAAAAATTTTACATATTTGCCCTATTTTTATCACATCTCATGTATCCCACATTTCAGAAAGTTGAAACCTACATCCGCACAACACATCACCTTGGTGATGGAGATGCAGTAACCACACTGATAGCTAAGTGGTAATGTGCCAGGTCACAGCCGGGATGACCCTGCTTTTCACAAGTGGCACAAAGGGTTAACACACCAGATCATGAATGTATGGATCCATCATGGTGCAGTAGGAAGGACAGGAGAGACCATCATGCGAGACCTGAGCAAGACGAAACCAGGCAGCCACGCATTTGAATGGTAAGCCCTAGGTCTCTTTTACCCATGCACAGTAATTTGAGCCCCTATGAAATCTACCAGGAAATCTGGCATCAGAAATATTTCTTTCTCCTCTGTAGATGTGAAATGAACAGCTGGAAACCACATATTTTGAATCCTATGTGCTAGCAATCATTTCTGACTGGTAAATAATGAAGGCAGATAATGCTGCAGAATTTCCATTGGTTTGTAAATGAGTATGTGCAGATCATGCACTAGCCCTGGGAGAAATCGACCAGCAACGAGGAATAAAAAAGCATTGGCAGCCAAGAGTGTACAGCTTTGTACAAACTCTGAGACCACCCAGCAAATGGAGGGGATGGCGTGGCTTCTTTCTTTAGCCTCAGCTTTCTTGCTTGCAATCGCATCCAAAGATGGCTTATCACTTCCAAAGGGGGAATCCTAGTGTGGCATTAGGAATCCTAGGCATTATTATCTTGAGGGTTTCCAGGAGTACCACATGGTCTCATTCACTGTTGGATTCCCGGAGTCTAACGTTATTCTTTTGGCATCTATTTGGTGTCTAATACACATTAAGCTGAGTGATGGTCCTCTTCTGACACTGCTAACGTAATTATGCCCATTCTTCAGAAGAGGAATCTGGGCAGAGAGATAAGGTAATTTGACCGAAAGTATAAAACAAGTACATAAAAGAAGAGAGACGTGGATGCAGGCAGTGTGATCTGACTTGTTTTGGAGTCAGGAAAGCCCTAATCCTAACAAGGTGTCTGGAGATCAGCAGAATCTGAGCCCTGATTGCAAATCAGAAGAGAAAAGGGAAATAATGTCCTTTGCAGTCAGTGATTACGTTACTGCTGTGTGCGGTGTATGGATGAAAAGACCTGTGGACAAGACTCCCCAGGAATGCAAGGGAAAGCCTGCTGCCACCTTTGAGTCTTTTTTTTTTTTTTTTTTTAAGATTTTTTAAAATTAATTTTTTTTTTCTCATTTCAGAACCTTTGTTTATTCACTCATTTTTATGGCTGGCTCAGCCCGCTACGAGGGCAGGGCTGGCACAGCATGTGGTGCCGGGGATCAAACCACAGTCCCTGAAGCCACCCAAGCTTTCCAAGCAGGTGCTTTAGACCACTGAGCTATCCCGCCAGGCCCCCACTTTTGAGTCTTAAACCCATAGAATCTGTAGATTTCTGTGATCCAGGGACCCATTCTCTACCCTGTAGTCTGCGGATAGTTGATAGAAATTTTCCACTCCACGACTGGTTCTATAACAAAAACAACATAAAAAATAAAGAAACAATTTTTCCGGTACATTTTGATGGCCCTAGTCAGCTAGGAGATTCTTCTTTAAAAAGATCATGCAGCTGGGTTTGGTGGGGCATGCCTCTAATTTAAGCACTCCAGAGGCTGAGACAGGATGATCACCTTGAGTTGGAGGCCAGCTGGGCTATATAAACAAGTCTAAGGTCAACCTGCACTACACAGTGAGAACCTGCCTTAAAAAACAAAGAAACATAAAAAACAGAAACAAATACAAAGACTCACCAAAATTCTTTAACAAATTTAAAATGATCATGTAAATTTAAAAAATATGCTTTTCAAAGTAAGAGAACAATACATGGTAGGTAGGCTCCATAGACCTCCTCTATTTGACCTCTACCACCTCTTTCAAAAAAGAAAAATAAAACTAGTTGTGTGAAGTGGTAATTTAGTCAGTGAAGATAGAGCTTGCCACAATTCAACTCTAACTGCCTCATCTTTAAAGCAGAATACAGTATTTCTTTTTTTTTTCATTAATAAAGCTTGAGCCAGTCACTTGCACAACACTTCTTTTAATGACATTTGTTCTAAGGAGTCAACTAGACTAACTGCTTGTCCTTGTCCACGATTAAAGCTCTTGAAAATACCATTTACAAGCCAGCTGCCCTGGTGACAGGGCCAGCTCTTTGCACTTCATTTGCACTCTAGTTCAGAGCCATTTCTTCACAAGTTTCTGATGTGTTCTTTTACTGGGGAGTTTCACGCCTATAATCATGACAAATGGTTGAGGTCTTGCAGACGCCTTCCTTATCTCTAGCTGGAATTTCATTTCCATATCGTGATTTAAAGGTGACATAATAGAAAGTTAATGTATTTGTTTCCATCTCAAGGATATTAATAAATTAGGAAAATCCATAACGCATTCTTTTACATATGGATAACAAATCTAACCCCATTCAGTTCTAACTCAAAATGAATTTCAATTTTAAAGCAAAACTGAGCCTGAGTCATAAGCAGTATTGTGTTAGCAGGATATCACTGTCAAAATTAAAGCACTTTATTTATGTGTCTGTTAACTCTTATAGGTTATGAGTAGGAAGAAATTTAGAAAGAATTACCCAGACCTTCTGGGGAAAGTTTTTATTTTATTTTGAAGGGTGTTTTTTTTTTTTTTTTTAAAAAAATAAATATAATCAATGAATGCCTGCCTGGAAAGTGCGAGGCCATGAATTTGAACCCTGGTCCCGCAAAAAAAGTGTATATATATATATATATATATATATATATATATATATATATATATATATATATATATATATATATATATATATATATATATATATATTCAATGAAATTTAAGCTCCTGAAATGAAAGTTAATTATAGTAACCCATAAACACAGTAAATGTATGTTTCTGATCAAGTATGGGAAATAATGTGTCTGCTTATCTTCAGTCATCATGCCCATTCAACTTCTAAAATTTTCCAACAGTGAAGCTGAACTACAGATTGGATGCAAGGCCAACAAACCATTGATTATGCAACATCTAAATGTGCTTCAGTTTCTTTATTTTTATTTTTTATTTTTTCTTGTTTCAGAATCTTTATTTGTTTATTCACTCATTTTTATGGCCGGCTCAGCTTGCCCTGAGGGCAGGGCTGGCGCAGCATGTGGTGCCGGGGATCGAACCGCAGTCCCGCCCAAGCTTTCCCAAGCAGGTGCTTTAGACCACTGAGCCATCCCGCCGGCCCCTATGCTTCAGTTTCTTGAAGGTAAGTTAATCACATATTTAAGAAACATCAGGAGGGGCTGGTGTGATAGCTCAGTGGACTAAGGGCTTGCATAGGCAAGCATAGGGACCAGAGTTCCATGTCTAGCACCACATGCTCCACTGATCCCACCCCCAGGAGTATTGAGCCAATCGCAGTCACTGGATGTGGTGACACTCGCCTTAATCTCAGCACGTGGAGAAAGAAAGAAAGAAAGAAAGAAAGAAAGAAAGAAAGAAAGAAAGAAAGAAAGAAAAGGAATGGACTAGAATTACACCTTTTATCCCACAATGATTCATTATACCTTCCTAATATATTGAAAATTTAAACCTCAGCTCCCAGAATTGTACTAGTTTGTTCCTCTCATTTAAGAAAAAGCTACATGACTTGCCTCTAAACAACACAAAATATATGTGTTGGCATACAGGCATGTGCAACTATACCTAGCTTTAAGCCTAGCTTTTTTTTTTGTTTTGTTTTAAAAAAAACCTTTGTTTGTTTATTCACTCGTTTTTATGGCCGGCTCAGCCCGCCCCCCAGAGGGCAGGGCTGGCGCAGCATGTGGTGCCAGGGACTGAACCATGGTCCCTGAAGCCTCCCAAGCTTTCCCAAGCAGGTTCTTTAGACCACTGAGCTATCCCACCAGGCCCCAAAGCCTAGCTTTTAAATTCCATTACCATAGTGGGGTTTGTTGCTCATAAGTTTGGGGATGGAAACAGGTCTGAAGAAGCACCATGAGACACATTCACAAGCAACACTCTAACAGCAATAAATCACCATTGATTGAATAGAATTGAGATAATAATTAAGTATATCTGAAACAACTGTGTTTATTATGAATTATGGAAAGTCTATCTTAATTTCTTTGCACCTTTTGGAGGATAACAGGATTATTCTTAGGATAAAAATAGTTGTAAGCAGACTGCTAGCAGTATAATTATGAAAAAGGATGACTAAATCACAATGCAATATATTAGTGGGCGGCATGGCAATTTTCACAATTTCTTTTCAATACTGTTTTTTTCTCCCAAGTCTTATCACTTACATATAGCATCAAAACTGACTCATAGGTTATGTGATATTTTGAAATATGGTGTGACTATCAGACAAAATGTACTCTGCTTTATTGAATTACTTAATAAGTTCTTAGAAGTTCTTAGAAGCTTAACAGAATATCTACTTATAACAGGACTGCCAGTTACAGGGAAGAGCTGGTGTTTCCCAAGTAAGGAACAGTTCTCCAACTAAACGTATAGACAAAAGCTTTTAACTACTAATCAATGTGTGAATCCTCTGGTGGGACGCTACAATGTTTAAAATCTGTAACATCAGGCAAATGTAGAAGGAATAGTGGAACGGAGGTGCCCTGATGTTGGGGTCCCAACATCAGACTTAATTTCTTTTATTCTTTGAGTAAAGAAAAAAACCTAGCTTCTTATCCTCTGCACTGTGTATCCTTGGCATTTTTAGTCACCCAAGACAACGACTGAGAACATTTATTTGTGACTGGTGATCTTTTGCACCACTAGTTCTATCTTTGGGAAGTCAAAATTGATTTTCTTCCACTTGTCACACTAAAATCTCAACTCTGTCCTTTCTGCTACACTCTCAAAGAGTTCAGCAGTATCGAGATCAAAGGATTAGGAAGCCGCGGCTTTAAGAGAAGCAAGTAGCACGAGCAGGCTGTGGAGGCAGCTCTGAGCATTTTATGTAAGCAATCTATTTCAGCTTCAAAGGAGGCACTGGCTAAGTGGGTGAACAACATGTAAAGTGTTCACTTGACATAAGTTTTTTCATAAGTAGTTGAGATAAAGCGAGCCTGCAATGGTTGGCCTTTTATTATTAGTCAGTGCCCCGAGTACAAGAGAGACTTCAGCAGAGGTGGCCCCGGGTGCCAGCAGAGACTCCAGGCGCATTCTGGGCCCGTGGTGCAGAGTATGCAGCTGCGGCACTCTCCTTCTAGTTGTTTGTTCCACTCTCTGCCTGATGCTGTGGGTATCTGATTCTTTCCTCTGGAATCAGTGTGGAGACCATGTGGGGGTCACGGCTGGGTTTTAACAGCTACAGAGCCTATACTGTATGTTCCCCGGGAGCCGGGGGAGGCACAGTCCAGGATCAGGCTTGTTTTTGCTTGAAAATGAACAAACCTTTTGTAAATTACATGAAAGAGATAAGGGAAACACCATGCATCTGTTCTTGCCTTTCTGTGTCTTAAAAGTAGTTTAGTAGTGTGAATAAAATAGTGTCAGTAACTCACGGGTGCTAAGAGGTGTAGATAGATTTTGGAGAACCATACATTTTGATGCATTTAATACACGTGTACAGAAATGCTATTGGCTGTACTTTACATGTGCTAGGCTATCTGCTACATACATTACATATAATAACCCACCGTGCTGTGTGCAATAAGCCTTTAAAAAATATTATATCTCCTATTTCCAGGTGGATTAAGGAATTTGTGTACAGTTACATAGTAACTAAATGACCAAATTTTAAAAGAACTTTAAAACAACTGAATGTGTTTAATATAAAATAAATTTTCTTTGGAAAAGCAAAAGGCAGCTCATAGTGCATGGAGCTTTGCTGCTGCCTGACGAAATTCTGTTCTTGGCATTACACCTACCCCCCAAAATTTAAAAATATATTAATATACTTTCTCAGTGTGTCTTCCAGATCTCTTACAGAATTAATAAACTGAATTATTTGGTCATGATCTTCTATAGAGGACAATATAGTTGGTTCAAGAATAATCTACTTAGTCTTAAGTGGTTAACTTGGAGCCTTATTTTCATGTACAAATCAAATTTCTTTTCAGATTCAATCTCAGATTGCAGCCTAATTTTTTGACGTTCTTCTGTATGTAATTAAACAATTTTCAAATAAAAATGGGAGCCACTATATAAATATAAGACATACTGTAGTGGTTAATATTTAATTACAGCATAATTAATCGTAGAGGCTCATCTGAATCTAATTTATTAGTGTTTCCCAGAAAACACCATCTTTGATTCCTTCCAAGAAAAGAGACAATGAAAACAAAGCATGCAATATATTTCTTCTTTTTGCAAATAAAGTTACATACTTTGTTCATGGGTTTGAAGAGCTTTATTAATATTGTCTCTGCTCCTAAAAAGAATCTTGGTTCTTGTCCTCATTCCAGGGAGAGGAACTAAATTTAAAAGAAGTACTGCTCCTGTGTCTTGTCCTCTATTTTGTGGATGGAATTAAAATCCAGGAGAGATAAAGAGGGGCAGTGGCAATAGCAAGGCCCATGCTGCCTATGGAGTGGTGAGCTGACCGAGCCACTGCAGATCTCACCAGTTACTGGAGGTCATGTACAGAGCACTGGGCTGGCTGAAGGATAAAGCTTCAGTGACGAGCTCCTACGGTCACGGAGAATTAAAGAAAGGAACCGTTATAGACAGATGAGATGATCTAGGAAAACACACAGTTCTTCCTTCCCTTAGAATGTCCTGCTTTTTACTTGGGACCAGAGTCATGGAAAGAGGATATCTAGTTTGAGAGCTGAATATAAATAAAATATCAAACGTAGGAAGAATAAAAGCACAAGCACAGAGTCAGGAAGGAGCAAGAGGAAAGCTTGCTTGGTAGGCAGACTGCAGTGTTTCAGTCAGTGGGAAAGAGGTTTGGATAGAAGCCCATTAACAATGGGCAGTATGGAGCCTTAGCTGGTATCAGGACACAGCGAGCAAAGAGTTTTAAGATCAGTGTAACCAATACACGTAAAATAAAGTTGGAAGCCAGGCATGGTGGCACATCCTGTAATCCCAACTTTTTAGGGGGCTGAGTCAGGAGGATCAAATGTTAGAGCCCAACCTGAGCAACTTAGCAACCTTGTTTCAAAATCTTTAAGAAAGGAAGGCAGGCGAGATAGCTTAGCAGACTAAGCCCCTGCTTTGGCAAGCGCAGGGACCAGGCTTTGATCCTGGGTCCTGCATGCTGTGCCATCCCCATCCCCAGGGCACACTGAGCAGGCGACCAAGTCTAGGCATGGTGGCACACATCTGCAATCACTGTGCTAGGGAGACTTAAAATAGGTGGATCCTTACAAGTCCAAGCTGCATAGTGAGATCCTGTACCAAATACACACATGGAAAAGAAAACAAAAAAATGTTTACGAATGGGCCAGGGATGTAGCTCTGTGTGGAGGCCTGGCCATGGATTGAGGGACAGACTGAAGGTAGCAAGATGACTGAAGAAAGGAAGCGCAGATTCACATTTCAGGTCAGATGACTGTAATAAACATTAAACAAGCATAATAATAATACCACATGATGTAATGCATATACAATAATTATAATAATTTGGTTACAATAAATTACATAATTGGAGGACTGAGATTCCAAATTAGAAATGAGATAAATTAAGGTGTGTAGGCTTTGAGATGAGCGAAACGGAAAAGGCATTTATCACAGTGAGTTAGGTAGCAAGAGAAGCATACTGGGCAAGGATTTTCTTTCTCCGTTTTAATAAAATGAATTAAAGCTAGCTACATAGAATCCAGGTGAAATTAATTCTTTACAGTTCAGTCCATTATAAAGGGGGCTTTCCTCAGGGTGGGAGGCCCAGGCCGTGGTCAGGTTGCAGCAGTGGATGCGGAAGGAACCGAGCAGGCATAAGGTGGGGGGGTGGGGGGGCTGCCGGTGAGGCAGAGGCTGCCGCCCACAGCGTTGGTAGCACCCAGCGCTTGGGAGGAGGGAAATGAAAATGGGAACCTGACGGAAACAGATGGACTCACGCCGGCACGGGATGAGGCAGCAGGAAAGTGGGAGGATAGGAGGTAGGAGTGTTGGGGGACAGCAGCTGCGGTGCCACCTCATGCGTCTCTGGAGAAGCCTGGCTGAAGAGGAGCAGTGGCCTGAGTCATGAGTGTGAAGCCCCCCCCCCCCCCCCCGCTGCTCCTCAGCTGACTTTGTTTACCTCATCTACTTAACAGACAAGAAGAGATCTCGTGGTGAACCACACACTCTTTTGGGAATTTCATACTCCTCATATGCCAAGAGCCAACACATGCACACGACCCTGCAGCTTCCAGCTGCCTCTCGGAGCCCCAGGCTCTTGCCTCATCCGAGGTCCTATTTATTCACTGTACTTCCAGGCCAGCCAACACAGCCATCAAGTGGCAGCGCGAGTTTTTACACGATGACTATCAGTGTCTGAGGAAATCACCCATGGACTAGGTTCCCTTCCTTTCAATGACCTTAACCCGTGATTCCATGAGAGCTCCAGGAAAGGTGAGATAACTTATGGCAGGAAGGACTGCTAGCCTGTCCCGTGAGTGGTTAAGGTACAGGATTAGAAAGTCGAGCTTTTGATGCAAGAGTGTCGGTAGTGTTTACATGCAGTGTGGTAGAATGGCAAGGGCAAGAGCTGCACTGTGGAAGACTGTAGGCACAGTGGTGACTGGTCATAGGCACTGGGATGCCCACTGAGCACCTCGCTCTGAGGGAGCACATGGGTGATAGCTAGGGCACAGCACGGTGGAAATCAGTTCCATTATTTTAAAAGATGAGAGAGTACAGTCCAGGGTGAAAAGTGAAGGAGAAGTCAGAACTGGATTTCCCAGAGACAGGGAATATATTCTGATCATTAATCCAAGGTGCAGGAGAAGCAGAGGCTAAATTAGATGAGCCTGAGAAGCCTTGATGATATCAGCCTGGGTCACCTTAGCGAATGTCATCTGATATTCCCAAAACCACACATTGAGAAAAGCTGCCTTATGGAAGAACCCAGTAAGATCCTGTAGGCCTTATTTGGCCAGTTCTGAATTTTCCATGATCTCTGAGTTAAGAATAGGTTTCACAGCAAGACATTATTACCTTTTTTTTTTTTTTTTTAATGTATTTAGTACAAGGTCTCACTGTGCGGCTCAGACTACTAGTAATCTTCCTATTTTCAGGCCTGGGATTACAGGTGTGAGCCACTATGCTTGGTCTTGGTGGTCCGCTCAGTGTGGCTGGTGTGGCAATGTGGTTCTGGGGATTGAATCTTGGTCCCTGCGCTTGCCTAAGCAGGCACTTAGCCTGCTGCGCTATCTCACTGGCCTTAAGGAAACACTAACTTGGAACTCTTAAACATAATGTTAATTATGCCCTCCCCCCCTTCAAACTTATTCTTCTCATTAACATATTTGCATTACCAAAAAAGTGTTTTATTACTAATAAACAAATAATAAAAAGTTTATTATTACTAATATTTTTTGAGTCTTGCTCGCAAAATATTTGTGGAAATTAATTTGTTATTGTTATTTCAGTACTTACCTATTATTTTTGACTTGTACTCTTGGCCCACACAGCCTAAAATTCTGACCATCTGTGCTTTCCCAGAAAGAGTTCGTTGATTCCTGCCCTAGAGCCTCAAGGAGAGACAACAGAAACACAGACCAGTTCCTAGGAAATGACCCATAGGCACATTCCAACAACGATCTCTGAGCAGCTGAGGTGTGTGACTTCCCTATCATGTGCTACCTGCAAGATTATCCACTACTTTCCAATATTTTGAAAAGATGAGATCGTTTGCTTTTCCCAAATAGTTATCATAAAACACTTACAAAGTACAGTCTCTTGCTAAACAAAGGCATATTGGACATTAATTTTGTTCTCAAATGGCTTGTATTTTTATTATACCATGAAGGGAAAGGCCAGCTCTATTTTCCAATGCATAGATTTGGTAAGTCTATGGTTTCTTGAAAAAGCAATGAAAAAGTTCTGGGGAAACACACTAATACCTTCCTTTGAAAGAGGTGATTCTCTTTCAAACCATGGCAGCATCTGCACTTTTAAGCAGGTGAACATTTGAGATAGCTTAAGAGCAACCACTTCCACTGCTCAGGAGGTATTTGAAGCACAGCTGTGATGACGAAAGTGGTGCGAAAGTCAGAGCTTTGGGTAGAAAATAATATGCGACCAAGGATGAAATTCAAAAACTTTTAAAGTTAGTAGTTAACTTACTCTGATCGTATTTTCCCAAGTTGTAACATATTGAAAAATGCAATAGGCACTGTCAATGTGCTTTATAAATAGTTCTTAGAAAGATGAAAGGAACCTCATAGTTATTTTTAATATGCCTTAAGTGATATGCAAGTTACATACACAGCAGCCTCAATTTGTGCTATGTACTTCCAAGAAAAGCAGGAGGAACATCAGCTATCATTTTAATAGCTGCTCAACCACCTCATATATTTTAAGCATTGGCTGGAGGGAAACACACTCGTGCTACTCCGAGGATGTGAAAGTGGGGTTATTGCTTTCAAAAGGGCTTAATTTAAAAAATATAGTAAATAACTTAATTTGTAAGTATAAAAACTCCCAGCTTAGTTATAAAATATGACACACCACGTGCACCTAGAGCCACTTAAATAAGTGTTTTGAATTTTCCAGCAGGCTGAACAACAGAAAAGCAACAAGAGGACAGTCTCCCCCTGGAAGATAATCACTTTAATTGTTGCCAGGTCAAAGATTCAGATTCCAAAGATTCCACGCAGCAACCTCTGACTAAAGAGCAGCAAGTCCTTTCAGGTCATAAGGTCCAATATATAGCCCCCTCAGAAGCACAGCATAACAGTCCTAAAATAACAAGCAAACATGGAGCTTTCTTAATTTGCCCTGCTGGATTCCTGTAATAAGTACTTAACAACTGTAGGCTCTGAGCAGCTCAGCAGACATCAACAAGACCATTTGCCAGATGATTTAGCAAACAAATTTCCCAGAGTCTCACTCTTACGTTGAGTGCATAACATAAGAAAACATGCAGGGACTTCGAGATAATAAGAGTAGAGAGGATGTGTGCGAAATAAAAAGAGAGAAAGATGGAGATTTTTAAAATCTAGAGAACTTAAGCTGGTGGTAGTCAGCTTCCTTTTTTAGAAAGAAATTCTCCAAATCAGTACTTAGTAAATCCAGCTAATTTTTTACTCCCTTGAGCAAATTATCTGAAATTGATTTATTGGGAAGTGACAAAGAGTATAGAATTGACTTCTAGAGAGGGAAGAGCAGAGACTACCGCATTTCAAGCACTGGTAACTGACAGTTCAGTGAGTGTAGAACATGAAAGGGTCTCAGCAGATATTTGTTGACTGAATGAATCCATGTCTATGACATGTATGGGGAATAGACATCTTCATAAAGCTGCTGGCAGAATTCTCAATAAATAACAGAGGTTAGCAACAGGGAAGGCATTCATAAAGGAATCACTCTCCAATATCAGGATTTCAAGGCTTAGATGACAACGTAGGAAGAAGCAAACATTTTCTTAAATTCATCTCTACCCCCACCCCTGAGTTTTTTTCTTCATAGGCCTGGAACATACTACAGTGTTTGTTATGCTACAAAACAGGCAAAATCAGGGTGGCAATGAGCATTTCTGGGGGCTCTGTGAGCATCAGGGAAACAAAAATGACAGTAGGGCAGGGCTGGTTAGCAAGAGGTTTTATAGTCCAGGGCAGCATGAGCCCAGCAAACTCTTTATGAAGAGAAAGGATAATGATCCTGTCACTGTAGGTTCGTGTAAAATTGTGTTCAGTCTACTGGCACAATAGTTTTAATACATATGCGGATATTTCAAATGTGGAAAAACTCAAGCAACCTTTTTTAATGGGATCTTTTGTTTGTTTAGCTGATTTTTTTTTTTTTTTCCATTACACAGATTCCTTCTCTTGGCGAATTGTCTAAATTAATGAGTTGATTTTATGCCTTTGTCCAGTCTCAGAGAAGAATAAAGCACACACTGGTCAGCGAGAGGCAGTTGACATTTCAAATTAGAAGCACGGCTTCTCAGTATTAATTGTTAGTATGCTTCACTTTGTACTGTTTTGCCTAATGTGCTTCAGCCTGCTCCTCTGAGCATCCAATGCGGCCTGCTGCTCCAAGCGGAGCTGCACTCATCCACATCTACTCCTCAGAGACTCCCCAACCTTCCAAGATAAAAATTGACACAGGGGGAAGATAGTAGTCAACTGTGAGAAGAAGAATTTGCAAACAAATAAATACACAAATAAATAAAACTGTTCATAGTGTTGCCTACTTAAAAATTATGTGCCCAGGGCACAATGAACGAAAGGGAAGCTTAGAATGAGTTAGGCTGCCAGATGTAGCAGGGTGATTTGGGAAGGCCCGGGGGAGCGCCCACAAGGAGAATGGCTGGGTGTAAATCAGTCACAGAAACAATTCGCTGCACCTGGGAGACTCCAAGGAAATATATTCACATTGCGCTGAGAGCAGGGTGCCCAGACCAGGGATGAGCCAGCCTTCCTAAGAGAAAGGCACGCCAGACACACCTGGGCGAGGCGGGCCTCAAGAGGTGTGTGCAGGCATCCAAAGGCCCATGGTTCTGTGTGTGGAATTGCAAACAGCTGAGGTTAGCAGATTTGACTACTTACTAAGAAGGAACCATTCCACTCATGTAAAGTGTTTTATTGAAAGAGAAATACTAACCAAAAAAGCAAAAAAAGCAGTCGTGGATTTCTATGATTTGGACCATGGTGTGAGCAGGCAGGACAGTGAGTAGAGTGCATGTTTTTAAGCCATTTTAAATCACAGCCAACATATGTTTTCAAGAGGCTTACCTAAGAATTAAATTATCCAGAAAGTATTAGAGAATTATTTGCATATTGTATTTTACCCTCGATGGGGTTATTTTGAATTCAGAAAAGGTAAAGAACGTGAGTAAGAGTGCAAACCTTCTGGGCCTATGAATCGGCTGTTCCACAGCTGCAGTCGCAGCACTTGCTTGCCTGGAAGTGAAGAACAGTTCAGGTTCAGCGTTCATGAGCATCTGAGGTGGTTAGTTTTTAGAGAAATCCCTACAAGCAACTTCCTTCTTCCAGCATATTTGTGTATAGAAAGAGTAAAGCTCAAATTGGACATATTTGAAAGTATATTTGCTTCCTTTCATCTTTGAAAAAATCCTTTGGTTTGCATTTCAGCATTATTTTTCATGAATGCAACATGCTTGACTTCTCTATCAGCACCTTTGGAAAGGATTTTAAGGGCCATGCCAGAGTAATATACTACTTTGTTATTAACACAATGGCCAAGAAAGTTGTGTGGATTCCACTGTGTCATTAGATAGAACTGTGATGGACTGAATGAACTCATTTGAGCTGAAAAAATACAGTGACGTAAAGACACAGGTACGTGTACAATGTCTAATAAAATTTTGAAAGAAAGCTTAAATGTGATCATATAGCATCATAAGTATATTTTAAAGATAAATTCATTTTGAATTATTCATTCCTCCCTAAAAAATTAAAACCTACTATGAATTAGTTCAGAGTAAATGTTTTCACAGGATCTCAACTTGTACCACATTTTACTTAGCATAATGCTCTTCATTCAACATTCTAAAAATGTTTCAGCTCTTACAGGATCCTGAAGAAAACACCCCTACAGTGCTTCAAAAATAATACCCCTGGGTAGCACAGTGACCCCACCGCCACATCATACTATGTCCAGATAGATCTAGATTTCTTCTTTTTTAAAACCAATTCAGGTTCAAAACCCAATCAGAACCTTTGTCTCTCCTCTTCTAATTATCCTCTCAGCCCACTGATTACCAAGCCCTGCTGAATTTCCTCCTACAGTATTTATCCCTGTCTCGCCTACCATTAGCACCAGAATGTTTCACAGCAGCAGCGGCTTTGGAACTAGTGCTCCTCTTAAATCCATTTTTGCACCTTGGGTGACATTAATTTTTGTGAAATATTGCCCTTTTATTTTTGTCTGTCTGTCTTTCATTCGCCAGTTCTAAAATTTTTACAGATTCCAGGCTACCTTCCCTGCTTCCACTGTATTTGGGAAGGGGACCCAGGCTCTCTGCCTGGGTGAGGGCGGCATTCGCTCAGCACCGATGTCCTTCTAGAGGGTTCCTGAGGCTGTGCCCATGACAGGAAGCCACTGCCGAAGACTCTAGTAGAGCTCAAGACTTCCAGTGCAGCCACTGAGGCTCTCCCTCCTGGATGGTGGAGGGAGGAGTTACAAAACTGGGAAAAGAAAGGCGTGGCAAAGCCAGAGAACAAATTCTGAAGAACTGCTTCTTCTTGGAGCCCGGTCTGCAGGCTTAAACTCTAGGCCCAGAGCAGAAGTTCAGGTCTCCCATATGGTCCTGTCCTGTATTGAAGACCCAAATCCAACTCTCAGGGGGCTAGACATCGTGAGGCACCTTCTGTCTTCTTTTTTAAAAGAAATTTTCTTTGCTACTTTGGGGGCAAGGAGTGGAGGTAGTAGGATGAGTGTTTAAATTCTTTCTCTGAAGTGTCCTAAATATTCTCATGCCCTCACAAGTTTATCTGCCACTCTGAAATGAAGTGAATTAAGGTATATAGTGTCTGGGTGGATGAAGGACAAAAGATTATCTTTGAACCCATCAAAATGATGCACAACCAAGTCTCCCAAGCCTCAGGGAGGTGATAAAGGCTTATTGTCAATCCTTTCCCCCAAATCTCTTGATTTTTGTCTTGCTGCCTGGCCTCTGAGGGCCAAGCCTCTCTGGGTCTGCTGCCTGCATATCCTGTCTGCCTGCTCAGCCGTACCTTTTCTCTGGCACTGCAACCAGACACAATCTACACTGTGCCACGGCCACATCCAGGGACCCAAGTGGGACTCAAAACCCAACACTGCGGTTTAAGAAAATGCAGCTTGCACACTTTAGTTGTGTATTCAAAGCTCATTAGGAATGTCTAGCCTCTTTATATAACTTTAGTCCCTTCTTTCCCCAATCAAGCATCCAAGTCCTTGTGAACCAGAGCTACCAACATTTCCTGCTGTCAAATTAAAATGGAACAGGCTCCGCCTCTGATTTCACTTTTAACCACATCTTGGCTCCACAGCGACTAGCACCAACACTTGTTTGATACACACTCAATGAGTGTCTAGTGAATGAATTTAAGAATGAATTTCCTATAGATCAGCTATTTTGTGAGCAGTGGTACAATTTGTTTTCTATGACTGTAAGTGAGCTTTAGAGACTATGAGTGGCACATTTTAGGCCAATATATACACCAAAATGCCTGAAAATGCACTTATTTTTGTATTTCCTAAAAGGCCTTTGAGAATGTTCACAAAGTTTTAGTGCTCAGATTGATAAGATAGCAGATCCAACATGGACAAACCTAATTCATGTTTCATGTCTTGTTTTTGTGTGGTACTGGGGATCAAACCCAGGGCCTTCAAACTGCAGTACATTCCCAGCCGTTTTTACTTAGTTTCAGACTGTTTAGGCTAGGCATCAATTCAAGATCCTCCTTCCTCAGCTTCTTTCTGAAAGCTGAGATTGTAAGTGTATATTACTGTATCTGGCTTTGGTTCTTAGTTTTGTTCTGAACAGGCAATGGGTTCTGAAATAAAGGAGATATGCAAGAGCGCTGCACAAAGCCACACTGGTGCACAAGTTTCTAACCTGGACCACTACTTCCCTGGGTCAGTTCTCCCTCCAGGCTCCCCAGGGTTCCCTTGGGAGTGATGTGAGACCACCCTCCTGCTGCTCTGTGCTAGGTCCTCTCAGATCCTTCCCTTTGCTCCACCCCAGCCTTGATCCCACTTTTCAGCTCTAAAGCACTTGCTCAACCTCTGCCCCCGCGCCTTACTTTGAATAAGCATCTGTGTTTGACCTCAGCGTTCCAGCCTTGTGCGAGGTGGTCCTGGAGTGTTTACCCTCCTTCTCACAGATCCTGTTCTGTCAAACAGCATCAGTCAAGCCTGACTCTCAGTAATGTCAATCTTAATTGAAAATGTGTCAGTTTCACTTGCATAAACACTGTGATAGCTCAATTCAGTTTCATTGTTATCAGTCAGCTCTTCGTTTTCACCTAAAAATCAGATTTTTTTTTTTGCTAAAAAAATGTTGGAACAAATATAGATTTAAGATGCACCAAGAGTGAGACATTATAATGCCTCTGAATAAGACAGCTTGCAATTTACCTTTTCTGATGTACTATTTGGTTATTTAAAGCTATGCTTTTTCTCTTCTTTAACTATAAAAGGAACTCTAGTTTCTAGACTTATACTTCCACTTGGCTGGCACTGTTTGTATGGACTGCTCATTATATAGCAATTGACAGCACTGTACGGATTTGGGATCCTGCAATGAACAGTTTGCATTTGTAATTGTTCTCTATCAGCCTGCTTCTATGCTTCTAATCCTTCCTGCCAGCAGCAAATTTTCTATAATCTGTGCTCTTCCTTATAGGCTAAGCATAGAATACAAAAAAAAAAAAAAAAAAAAAAAAAAAAGGGCATCCTTCTGTAGTGAATAACTTGGCCAAGGACACTGTGCTCCATCTTTATGATGAAACACATATTTCCCATTAAAAGGCAAATCTGTCATTTTAGAAGGTTGAATTGGGTGTACTTTAAAAATAATTCCAGCTGGTTAAATTGAGAGCATTGAAAAAAAAAAAAAAGCTCAATATGAATGTTCTCTTGGTCTGTAGTATTTTCATTTTCTTCAAGTGTGAATTGGATATATTTTCTTTTACTTTAAACCCTTTATTCTCAGTATTGGACTCTGAGTTAGTGGAATAAGTTTTCAAGATGAATTGAGTTCAATAGTACTACTTCTACTACTTAAAGTTTCTATTTCAATATTATTATTTCTGGCAAAAATGTCCCTTTGAACTGATCTTTTATTTATGATTATGCAAGAAATGCTGGCTTTTTCTATATTGTTCTGCACTATGCCCATCATTTCTAGGCCTTCATAGCTCTTCCCTTGAAACTATTATCTATTTAATATGACTTTTTAAATAAATAAAAGAACCAATTATATCCAGTAAAACCCAAAGAAAATTTTTTAAAGTGCAAAGAACTCCTATAAAAACCAACTACATTAATTAATTAATTAGTTAATTAATTAATTTTTTGTCTTTTTGAGACAGGGTCTCTCTATGCAGTTCAGGCTGGCCTTGAGCTCACTTTTGTAGCCCAGGTTGGTCTCGAACTCGAACCAATCCTCCTGCCTCAGCCTCCCAAGTGCTGGGATTACAGGTGTGAGCCACCACGCCCGGCCCCAACTACATTTAAAATGTATGCTTTTAATTAAAATATGTCACTGACTAAACACAAACATCTAGTGACTTTAGGATTTGTACTTGGATTTCCCTGTCTGTAATAAATTCGGATGTATAGCCATTGTTTTCCCAATAAAACCAACAGTTATAGAAACTCACACTTTTCCTCTTTTTCATTTCAATCCATATTAGTATTTCCTTGATTTATAGCAATGATTCTAATGGCCAACTTTCTCATCTAAGTCCCAGATCTATGTAAATTGTACTTAACCTTTTTATTCAAATCTTACTGGCATGTATTTTCATGTAGTTTGTAGTGCTAATAAAATTTAATTGAAGAAAAAATGAGCTACTGTAGGTAAAGGCCCATGTCAACAGCTTTTCCTGCTTATGATCTGACTTGGCTTCTTCCTAGGGTACTACAGCCCCTGTCTTTTCTTTTCCCTTTAGCTACTTCTTCACTTTTATTTGTAGTATGTGTTAGAACTATCTCTTGGCTGATACTTCTGCCATGACTCTTTTTCTTCTGTCTTCTCTGTCTTCATCACTGGGTCTTCAATGTCTATAAAGGCTAGGCCTGACCCAGAAACTAGTGATATTTCCTGTCCAAATTTGTTATCACCTGACCAAGACTGTGTTCCTTTGTAGATGTGGTTCTTTGTGCTCATCATGGACCTGGATTGCCAACTAATCCTAATTGTTCTATAACCAAAGGCCATATGTCCTATGATATTTGCTCTTTTCTGACCTAAGCAGCAGCACATCTGCCGCAGCCCATCATAGTTCATGTTATATTTGAGTTAGTTGGCTCCTCAGGTCAACCCAGTGTCCACCCAACTGTCCTCTCTTACTCTGATACTCCACCTAGGTTTACCTCTTTCTTGTTGTCTTGACTTCGCATACTGCCTTATCTTACCCTCAACTGAAAGGCTTCTTCTCTTAGTAAAAATAATCTACTTGATTAAAGAAATGCATACTAAGATGTAAATGGCTGTTAAACTACTTCCTTTACAGAGGAGTTTGCTAAGGTAAATGAGTCTACAAATGATAGAATATGGGGAGAAAACCTGTGGGACATCAAAATATCCTGAGCAAAGAAGTCTACTCTAGCCCCTCCCATTCATTTTGTATCTCCTTGCCTACAAAGAGAAGAACAGGGGTCACAAATCCACACTGCTCTTCTGAGAAGCTGTGAACTCCTACTGAAAGGACACCCCAAATTATATACACCAAGGTAGCAGCTCTACATCTGTTCGATTAAATAATTACGCTAAAGTTATTGTCCCTATTTAAGCCATTTATATGCAAAAGATACTTGTTCTTACCACAGCACCCATTTGGAGCCTTTCATGTGTTTTTTCTTTTTTTTATTATTGAGCTACAACTTATTATTTCCCTATGCAATACCATGGTGGGATAATTATTTATTGAGTATTTATTAAGTAATTAAAGCAGTGGTTTGGAAACTTTTCTTTATCCTCTGAATAACGTTCTCAGTGTTAAACGAACTCTTAGAAGGGGAGAAAGTAGAGCTGCTTTTGTTGAATTGAGAGGGCCGCCCCCATAACACAGCTGCTTGTTCCTTATTCCTGACCCTTCTAGAAGCAAGAAGGATCATTGTGATGTAGTTTTCACTCTCGACAATTGAGGTACTGGGCAGTAAGCATGCTAGCCCTAACTTAACTCGGTTGTGCAGAATTTATTGAGGAAGCATAACCAATGTCTATTCCAGTGTAGTGGTCAAAAAATATTCCTAAAAGCATAAACAATAGAAGCCTACTATTTGTATAAAAAACAGGGTCACAAATATATGAAGTAAATAATAGACAACCAGAAAATTGTTAGAAGAAATTGAATCATTAAATTGTAACATGTTGATGCTAAATGCAATACAGAAGTCCCTCACTGTTTCGTGATTCAACTTTTGTGGGCTCAGTTTCGTGAATTTTCAAAAAATATTAATCTAAATTATTTATCATGGATTTTTTGCTGTCACAATATGCTGCAGTAGTTATGTGCATGTATTTATATGTGTAGTATTTATGTTTTAATGATTTTTGTCTAATAATTTTGCAATATAACATATTAAACTGATATTAAATCCAAATAAAAATACACTCTGTACAATATGTATTTCTTTAGCAGATGAAGACATATTGTACTGTTCAGTATACTTATGTTGTTAAAATTACATAGGCTTATGAGTTTATAAAATGGTTAAGAATATTAGAAGTTTTTAAAAAGTATGGCAAAGGTTTATAAGAGTGTGGGAAGGGTTTACAAAACCTTAGAATATGTATGAAATAAATAGAACATTGCTACTTTGCCGATTTTCACTTATTGTAGGGTTGTCTGGAATGTAACCTCCATGGTAACTGAGGGACCACTGTAGTGTTAAGAAGATCAAGGCACAGAGGACCTCTCTGAGGAGTCAGATTGTGAATACCCTTGCGCCTGGAAAAGACCAGAACTAATGAGCAGCCTTGAATGAGGAGAGAAGAGGGAATCCAAAGGCCCAAGACATGTGTATTTATTTTGAAAACAGTGATGATCTACAGTGCGTGGTTTGGGTGAAACTAACAAGTATGGTTGTCTTAAAATTATTATAGTCATTTCCTTTTAAATGTACAGGGAATTTCAGGAAAAGTAAAAGAAAAAAATTATTTAATGGTAACAACTTTTCTTAAAATAACTGCGTAGGTAAAAACAATCACCAGAAGTGTGCAACAGAGTCAGGCACAGGCCGCTGATTCTAGTTCCATAAGCTGCTGCAGTCATCTTCCTATTGACTGAAGACTTGCATCTAGATGGAACTCTCCACCCAGGTAATATGATGACAGACAAAATAGGGATGGCGAAAGAGAGAAGCTTAGAGCCAAGGGCCAAGCTCCCCTCCTGCTACCTCAGAAGTTGCCCAGATTTCCCCAAGACCTTTTGCCTTCATATTTGTCTCATTTTCTGCCTCTCAGATGAGTTTTGGCCATGGCAGATGACTGACTTTCAGAATTGGCAACCCTAGATGCTATACTTTCAATGTGTTCTGAATCTGAACAACTACAGTTCTTCCTGGATCATCTGAATGACTCTAGTTAACAAAGAACATCTGAAGCTATGTGAAAAGCTTTTGTGTTGGCTTTGGTGCTTGAGGGGCAGTGAGTGGAGGAAAAGTGTTGCTTAGTGCCTACACAGGCCCAAGTAAACCTACTCCTCATGAGGAATGGTCTGGGAACAAACACACGCCTTTGAGGGAGAATTCTTGGGGAACTCCAAAAGCAACAAGATATGGGGAAAGAGCCCAGACATGTCTATTAGCTCCTTCTAGAGCTCAGTTCAAGGTAAGTTCTCTTTGTAGGGCAGTTACTCTTGGCTCTGAAAAGAAGTTTCCAAAAGAGTTATTGCTTTCCAAGCTACAAGCTGCTTGCAGGAGCTGAGGTCTAGCCAGGGCCTCCATAGGTTTTCAAGGTTAGTGATTTTTCTGCAAATATAATGGAAGGCCATGGTATTCCTCTTAAATAGTAGTAATTAGTGTTTGAAGTTAAGTGAGTTAACATTTATAACAAATGCAAATCTTTTTTGGCACATGAATTTCTCTTTAAATGCTTTTGTACAGTGTGTTGACAAATTAATTTAGGGTTATGATTAGTAATTAATATTCAGAGTACAGTGAAGCTGTATTTATACTACTATTTCAAGATTTTTTGATTTTTTAAAAACCATGCTTTAGTGTGGTACTGTACATTAAAATATTCTCGCTTATTCACTTAAAGGAACAAGATGACGAGTTGACATTCACGAGCAATAGCAGCCCAGCTGTTCAGCATCTGTCTTTCATTGCAAGTCAAATCTCTCTAAGAGACAGCAAGTATCATAAAAAAGCGAATGTTGTGGACTACCTAGCTTATCCTGACCCCCTTCAGAAAGGGCCAACATTCATCCTATGTGGTTTATTTGAAACTGTAATAAAGAACTTTTGAATATTTAAAGGTATGTGCATATAAGTGATGTGGTTGGTCCCTTTATTTCACTTGCTTTATTTCACCTCCCTTTCAGTTTGACTGACAGTCTGAGGTGCCCATACCCATTACGTCTGAATATTTCCACGACATAAAATGAACTCCATCACAACACAAAAACTTTTACAAAAACATAACTAGTCTAACCTTTAAAGGTCACTCAGGAACTAAAATCTTTATTTGAATTCATTAGGAAATTAATGAAATCTAGCCGGGTGTGGTGGCTCATGCCTGTAATCCCAGCACTCGGGAGGCTGAGGCAGGAGGATTGGTGTGAGTTCGAGACCAGCCTAGGCTACAAAAGTGAGCTCAAGGCCAGCCTCAACTGCATAGCGAGACTCTCTCTCAAAAAGACAAAAAAAAAAAAAAATCAATGAAATCTTTGGTTAAGACTCATGCAATTATAAAGACCATGAGGAAAAAAATATTTGTCGTAAATCTCTCATAATTTCCGAAACCTCATGTTTCTCCATCACGTGGTTAGACTTTCTACACCCAAGTAACACTATTGTACCATTACAGAGTATTTAGTCTGGCTGGCTGGCACTCTGCCTAAGCTTTTGCGAGTTAAAAAAAGATCATATAATCTGTCTTTTGATATTTTGGTTCATGTTTTTCAGCACGCTTGTATCTTTGCCAAGGAATGCATATTGAGTCAAAATCATTTAACAAGCACTATGCAAAAAGTTATAGGTAAACTAAAAGAGTGATAGTAAAAAGACATTTTTTATTCTTTCTCAAAGAATATACCAAGATCTAGTTTCAGAATATATTCCAGTCAGTCTACAAATTTCATGAGTGTAAATATCGAGGGTTTGGCAATACACGTGCGCCAGTACATATCAGCACAAATGCCATGGTGATTTTCAGCAGCATTCTGTTTAGTTAGCAATCAGAAGGATCACTTAACAATTCTGCTCAGAAACAACGAGGACAAAAAGCAGCTCGGATCAAGGATACCGTTTGATTTGCCTGCACTAATAAGTGCCATAAATTATTTAAGGAACTTCAAAGTCTTGAAACTGGTGAAGTACACCAGGGCAAAAGTAGAATTTGTTTATTTATTATCAATTATTTACACAGTATGTTTTACAACATGAGATGTGTAGACAAGGCGTAATCCTGAGAAATGGTGTACAATAAAAAGTATATTATGGTAATTCCATGAAAGCTTAACGTAGGCCCTCAAGTTGTGGAGGCCATTTGATGCAGTATTTATAAATGTTTCAATAACAATCTCAATAATACTAAGTAACAAAAAGCATTCTGAAATATATATATCTACTTACAATATCTGGGTAAGTGAGAAGCCACACAAGCACAATCTCTGTGTACAAATGATAAAAGAATTTCAAACAGAATAAAAGCCTGATTCTTGTTCTACAGATAAGATATTTGAAGCACAGGGTCACACACAATAGATGAATCAAATCTACATCTACTCAAATATGTCAGCCAAAAAAATAAACACGCCAGTGTTTTTAATCAAGCCAGCACTTCAAATCTAATGTAGTAATTATAGATGAAAATGTTGCTCAGATTAACAGCTACACACCTGGGCTGCATGGAATGTATGCTGGGATGCTATTGTGTTTTATTGTGCCTCAGGTCAAATGTGGTAAACTTCACACTTTCAACCAGTGCTGTTTGCAACAGATTGAATGAAACAGGTCTACAAAAGAATCAATAAATGTAAAGACTGGAAAGAATTAGAGAGGCTCGTAGACTTGTACCTATTGTCTGGGGGAATTAGATGTCAGTTTGAGTATTATAACTCTGACAAAGGTTTCTGAGCTTTAATTTACTAAACATATAATAGGGAAAGGAAAATCTGGGAGACATAGTCAGGTTGAATATATTCTTTAACAAACACTTTAATGAATGTTAGACACATTTTTCTGAATACTATTTATCAATGCAACACATTTTTCTAAAACATTCTTTCGCAGTTCCTTAAATTCCAAACCTATGATGTTATATTTAAAACTGAATGATACACTCATGGGAATGTACAGTGCTTACTTGATGAAAGAAATATTGGAAACACTGTTGCTATAGTTTAGCAACCACAGAATCATGATAATGATAGGTGAATTAAGTGAATAATTCCTGGTTCAGCAGATGGGCAAAAATACCAGAGCTCACAAGTATTTTTTCTAGTCTTTATTATTTTTAGCCACAGAAAGAAGTTCAGGAATGCTTTGTGGCTGGGATACAGAAGAAAGATTCAGTACCTTTTTATTTATTTACTTATTTTTTACCCAAATCCTTGGACTTAACTGTGCTTAACTCACAAAGCAGTTGTTAGCTCTTATATACACACTAGATGCAATTTAGATAGGCTGCATCCTCCACACTTATCTTGTGGAAGGAGAAAGCATTCCATTAATCAAAAACTAATGCATAAACGCCCTTGGGAATAAATGAAAACCCCACTGCAAAGCGAGAATTAGTGTTTTCTGTGAAACATGAAAGCGTGACATGTCAGAAAAAGAGCCAAAGGATCCAAATAGCAATCAACAAGTTGCAGGCCAAAGTTACTTGATTCTCTGCTGACTTTTGCTGTATGTCAGTTAGTAATGAGACACGCAAATCTTACTGAAGTAAATAACCCGTCTGATACTCCAGTGTTGATGTCTAGCAAATAGATCAACCAACCAATCAGTAAACAAATACTTAAACAAGTGCCCAAGAGGTTTAAATTTGAAAAAGCTGTAGAACATACAAAGATGGTCCCTTGATTTCAAAGAGTTTATAATCTAATTATATGTCAAGGAAGTATAAAATAGGATCAAAAAAATTTGATATAAAGATGCAGAGTGCACCTCACAGGCTACATGGATTCCAGCATAAATACTCAACTCTGGATATAAGCTTGAATAATGGGCACAAATTTGAATTTCATATAATTTACCCATGTTATAAAATTTTAAAATGTTATTTTTTGCATATGTGTATGAATGTACATATGTGTTTATGTGTGTACAGCACAAGAAGATTGAACCGAGGGTTTCTCACACGCTAGGCAAGCATTCTACCAACTAAATTACATACACAGCCTAGAACGTTACTTTTGTAATTTTTTCTATTTATTTAAAATTATTTAAAGTGTCTACAAGCAGGTGCAGTGGCTGGGGTTTGATCCTCAGGCCTGCTGTGTTGGCCCCGCCCCTGAGGGATGCTGAGACAGCCCTTGAGAATGTGCTTGGTGGCATGTACATGTGGTCCCAGCTCTTGGGAGGCTGTAAATAAGGGGATCATACAAGTTCGATCTAGTAGTGAGATCCCGAACACACTGCCCCTGTAAATCCTTCCCTAAAAATAAAATAAAATAAAATAAAATAGGGGCCAGTGACATGGCTCATCAGTCTAAAGCACCTGCTTAGGCAAGCTTAGGCAACTGTACGGATTGCAGTTCGATCCCAGGCACTGCATGCTGTGCCAGCCCCACCCCAGAGTAGGCTGAGCTGATCATAATATAAAAATAAATAAACAAATAAATAGATAAAGAAAAATAAAAAATAAAATAATTTTAAAATCTCTCATAGGCCCGGCGGGATGGCTCAGTGGTCTAAAGCGCCTGCTTGGGGAAGCTTGGGTGGCTTCAGGGACTGGGGTTCGATCCCCGGCACCACATGCTGCGCCAGCCCTGCCCTCTGGGCGGGCTGAGCCGGCCATGAAAATGAGTGAATAAACAAACAAAGGTTCTGAAACAAGAAAAAAATAAATTAAAAAAAATAATAAATAAAAATCTCTCATAGTATGTGAGACATACAAAAATAGGCAGTGTTTCTGATTTGACATATAACTACTCCCAAACAATATTTATGTAATAAATACAGTGATACACTGGATCCTACAGTCATAGAAGAAAAGCTGCAAAGAGCTGAATCTAAACAAAGTAGATTAGATACATCAGACTTATGCTGTGATATTTTGAAGACTCCAAAGTGTTCTAAATTAAAGGAATTGTATTATTCCTAATGAATAAAATTTTAAATTTATTAAAAATAAAAATAGAAAAGTAGGTTAGGTGTAGTTTCTAATCTAAAATGTAGTTATAACTTACTTGAAAATACCACAATTGTTCCACTTATAATACTGAAATGAAATCTTGATTGGAAAAGGTATTTGAAGTTGTGACTTTATAAAAGTCTCTGACATACTGCAATCATGTTCAGCATTAAATTCAGCATTAAGACCTGGAAATCCTTGTTGATTTATAAAAAAACTGAAGCATTTATTAATAAGTATGATATAAAAATAAATTAATAGGCACTGCTCTGAATAACTGGGATCTAACCATCCCAAAGAATAAAACTTAATTCCAGATAAAACTAACCATGTTAAATTCGGCTACTGAGATGTATGTGTGCTTCTGAGAAGGCAGGAGCATGCCCAACAGGATGAGTGGGCTGTGGTGACACTGTAGGGTAAACACCATCTATGGACCGCCTGGGCACAAGGAGGGTGCATTTGGCTGGAGAGGGCAGGAGTAATTGGTCATTCTGAGCAAAGGCAGAAGAGTGAGAAGTCAACAGCACTGAGAAGTCAGTGAACCTCAGAGAAGTTCGAGGGATGAATTCTTTTTTTCTTTTCTTTTTTTTTTTTTTTTTTTGTCTTTCTGAGACAGGGTCTCGCTATGCAGTTCAGGCTGGCTTTGAGCTCACTTTTGTAGCCCAGGCTGGTCTCGAACTCACATCGATCCTCCTGCCTCAGCTTCCTGAGTGCTGGGATTACAGGGGTGCACCACCACTCCCGGCCAAGGGATGAATTCTTAGCAGACCAGAAGTAAGGATAGATTCAGATGAAGGACAACTTTGCGTGATACCTTGGAACAGTGGGACCCAATCTTCATGCAAATGAATGCCAAACATTCCAAGCTCTTATTATACAAGTGAAATTTCAGAAAAGCTGAAGTCTTCCTTATCACCCAAGTTTAATAATATTCTAATCACAAGATGAAGCTTTTCATAAAATAATTTAAAGCCATACATGTATTTCTAAAATTCTTCTGCTATGATTCTGAATAAAAATCAACTTGACCTTGTGTCCAGCATGTAAAATGATGAAGGTATCTGTGGATTGTAGAATGGAGCTTAGCACACAGTAGGCACTCAATATATGAGTAAACAATTTTCTATTCCCATTGGACCTATACTGATATTAGAAAAGCAAAATAAAGTCTCATTTTGAAGCTGATAAAGCATTAAAAATTATTTTCCGCATTATAACATGAAAATGTGGGAACCTGAAATGTTCTAATTTTTAATTCATTCTTTTGAATGGGTAAAATATGATTTATTTGGTGATTTCATCAATGATAAATTACCTGCAGGTTTTTCCGTGAAAATTTTTATTTAGTAAGATACAGTACATGAGATAAAGGATATTAGAGTTTGGAAACAATCCTGACATTTAAACTTGACCTCTCCAGGTAAATTCAGTTCTCAAATATCCACTGGCCTGTTATTTGTCATCAGAGTATAGTTATAAATGGATTATTGGCTTCACTTGCCCTTAAACCCTGTTGCAGCACTGTGCTATTAGGAACCACATAAAATGAAGTGCTTAGAGTATGTCCAATTATAACCCCCTGAATGAGGGGCTAGAAATTCTATTTGTGTTCAGGTGTAAAATACAGCAAGGTTTCAGAGGTGAGGTTCGCATAGAGAACAGAATATAACTGTTTTCAGTGGTGGTGCGCTGACTTTTTGACACTGTTTTCTATAGTTATCCACATTACTTACATACTCAGAGCCAAGCTACAAAACTTTCCAAAAACCTGTATCATTCAAGTAAATTAACGTGGAAGTCATTTATGGAGGGCTCTAGAATTTAATGTTTAGGAGCAAAGAAGAAAATCCAAATGAGGAAATGACGTTTATTTTTCTTTAATTTTGCAACTGAGGCCAGATTAATAACTATAGATACATACATTATGATGAGAATGTATAAGATGAACTTCAAAATACAACATTTGTTAATCGTTGTATCTCATTACTCATTTTTGTGAGTTCTTTCTAGGAAAATTAAACCGTAAAAATGAAACAAAGAAAAAATGGCCTAAGGGCAAACCCTCAAAACTATGGGAAAGATGCAGATGCCTGGTTGATCCACTTATAAATTGGCTCTAAGGAGGTGAGACAGAGGGCCTCAGGGCCACTCAGCATGGCCACCCCTGCAGACCAGTAAGCTCTGAGCACAGCTATACTCACACATACATGCACACACACACACACACACACACACACACACACACACACAAGATTGCAGATTTATGGGCATGACTAATTATGCGTCTTCACACACTGTGGTCCACACCCTTTGGAAGTCATCCAGACCACCAACTTTCAAGTTGGATGGGGGTGAATTAAAACCATGCTCCCCCAAACATATGCCTACAAAAGCCTTGGAAATGAGCCTGGGACTTTATGCTACACACAAATTCAGCCTTCACATCTTGAGGTAACACATTGAAAAGTCTCCACCGCTGATTTTCCAGTGGGTCTTTACCCCCACTTTTTTGGCTTTCTCATGTGCATAACCTAAAAACAACTATACACTGTGATGTTTTGCTGTTTGACTAAGATTTTATGGATGTAATACACAGACTTCAAATCTCCCACTCATCATAAAATCTATGGTTCACAGAATATTTTTGTACGATACAAATGTGTAAAGCATTAATGTACTGGTGACATTTGGGGATTCATTCCCACTTAGTTCAGAAACATCTGACCAACCAAGCTAGAGGTGCGCTGTCTTCCAGCGCGGGAAGAAAAGCTACAATGAATCACAGATCAAAGTCATTTACTACATTCTATCAAGTGAAAAGTACTGAGAGTAATACCTGTATCTCACAGTTTGGTTGAGCATGAAACATAGGTAATAGAATTGTATTAAATGTAATAATTTAATTTTTTAATATTGCAAGAATTTAATTTAGTTTTATTCATTCAGACTTACAGCTTTTGCCTTTTTCCTTCTGAATTTTCCATGTTTTATGCTGAGTTATTTTACACAACCTTCTCTTAATTGTAGTATAAATTTCTTAAAAACTGTTGAATCATACACAATTAATGACTATGATGAAAATGTTAAGACAGAGACAGGTGATAATTAAAGTAGACATGAGGGCTGAGGAGATAGCTCGATGGTTTAAGCGCCTACCTGACAAGCTACCTGACAAGCTTAAGACCTGGGTTCAACACCTGGTACCTCATGCCACACCAGCCCTGAAACACCATGCTTGCCATGTCAGTCTGAGCTGTGTAGAGAGACCATATTCCAAATAAATAAATAAAATGGACATGAACCCATCAGTAAATCACCAGTGCACATCTACAGCACTCCCTAGGGCCTGATGCTTTGGAGGAAACTAATTACTATGGTCTTGTGTTGCACCAGGTATTAAGGTTCCTTCTTTGCAATTATTGAGTATTTTAACACCCTCACCATTCAATAACATCAAATTATTACCCTTTACTCTTGTCACTTTAATTTTAATTAATTTAATAATATGCCAAAAACATAAGAGCTCACAAAGTCACCCTTAACCCAGGCCAAAATTAGGACTTCAGGCCACTTTTTGAAACATGTAACACCCATCTCTAGTAAGCTAGATACCTATGGTGGATGTGGAATGCTTTTATTTGGTAATTAAACATCCTGGGAGAAAGAGAAACATTCCCGGGTCTCTAATTTCAGATTACTTGAATACCAGAAAGAATTTTGAGCAATGGAGGCATTTTAACTCTGTCATCTATAGACATGGAGACTGAGGCCCAGTGAGTTTGACCTACTTACCTGATGTCACATAATTAGTGATAATCTCTGAGTCAGTATGTGATTTTTCTGATTCTTAAAAACACTGTTCTAGGAGGTCAATTTTTTTTTTTTTTTTTTTTTTTT
>PVJA010009093.1:0-30510 GCA_004027025.1 Myocastor coypus
TGGAAACAACCAAAATGTCCATCATTTGAAGAATGGTTAAAGAAAATGTGGTATTTTTATACAATGGAATACTACTCATCCATAAAAAATGATAAGTTTGAAGACTTCATATATAAATGGATGTATATTGAACATATACTCATTAGTGAAATAAAACAGACCTATATGTGTAAATATCGTATAGTCTCCCTAATATAAGGACTTTAAAAAGGAAAACAAGAACTTAAGGGCATAGCACAGCTGAATGTGTTATGGATTAAACAACAAAGTGACTGGAAGCAGACAAAGCAGAAAACATCAATATTTACCCACTATTACAAGCACAAAATATAGTGGAGCTATCCAACTAGCTTTGCTGTCTTCCAGTTTCTGCTTTTCGCATTGCGATATATATGAAAAACAATGCAATAATTGCTTGCTTCCATAATCAATAACTTAATTTCTCAATGAAAATTCAATATGAAAGGGAGTTTCATAGCTTTTCTTTAAATTTTAGGTAGCTTTTTATGATAGCTGCCAATGTTTGCTTGGAAAGTAAGTACAAGTTCAAGGTGAAGAAGCCTATTCTTTCATTGCCAACAAAATCTAGAGGATCCTGCTCTTTGCCCTACAATAGCGGGGTGGTGTTTCTTGATCAGTACTTTTAAGCCTTCCCTTAACGGATGCTTTTCATGATAACTTTGGAGTCACATGATTTTTATATTTTGTGTGTTAATTTTTAAAATTTTGATTTTTTATTATGTCATTTATCTGTAGCATCTTCTTTAATTTAAACAGAATTCCTTTTGGCCTGTTTCAACTGAGCTGCAGAATATGTCCTTCCCAATTACAGTTCCACTGACAATTCTCATTTCCTAGTTGCGAGACTGAGTGCCCACTTCTGAAAGAGTTCACGAAGGCGCATTTTGAGAATTGCTTATCCATATAGAAGACTTTATGGAGACAACTGACTATTAATATCTGAATGGTGTTATGTCATTCTCATATAGAAGATTTCTTCAAGGAAATGACATCCAGATTATCTATTATATCACGGTTGGATTTAAAATTAAACTTATGATATTAATAAAATAGCTTATGACATTAATAAAATACTTTTTACAAGTTCCTGGCTGATTTTTAATGTTGTGTTCATTTTTCCACTTAAGAATTCATAAATTATAAGTAATTCTGTAGTTTGATGGGTACACCATGACCGCCAGCAAAACTGACTTAAGCTAAAAGATCTTTTCTTTTTTCAGACTTATTACTGATAAATAGTTATTGACTTTCTTCATCAACTGTTGTGTTTAATTTTTTAAAACTACATCCTATCAATGCCTCTGACCATGCATTGATGTTTACAGATGTTCCCTGGCAAAAATGTTTTCTAGGGATGATGGCTTAATGCTTCCTTGTTAGAGAACAATGAGTTTAAACATTATTTGGAACCAGAATGATCTCCTTATCTGGAGGCTGGTTCAGAGCACGCTGAAGATTACAGTCCATTCTGACACCATGCCAGAAACTTTTGAGAGTGGTTGATGTAACACAAAATTCAGCAGGATATGCCTAGCTTGGTGTCTTTAAATTTAAAAGTTAAGGAGCAGATTTTATTTTTTAAATACCTCACCAAAAGCTTTACAGCACTAAAATGAGAGAGAGAAAAAAAAAAAAAAGACGATTTATAGTGTGGATGAGAGCACTGATCCAGAATCAGTTATGGTGAGTGTCTCTGAGTTGCTTAGGAAGGAGGCATTTTACTGCCAGGGCTGTTCACTCAGGTTTAAGCGTGGTCCAAACCACAGAGGGAAACACATATGTGAATACAAATTTAGGGTGTATTAAGTTGGTTATAATTTATGACATTAAGATTATCATTATAATATACTGCTTCTGTCCTTGCCACATGAGGTCAACATTTCAGAGATAAAGCTCATAGAGTTGAAACTATGTTATAAAAGTTGAAAAATAATTCCATAACCAAATTTTCATATTCTTCAGTTTAACCTTAACTTGATTTATCAACAAAGAATGTTGAGCCAAGAGAGACCTTCATTGTATGTTAGTTTATGTCAGTTTCAAATATGCTTAGAACACAAAACAACACACAATTTTTTGTCCTTTGTGACCTGCTCAGCCTGCCCTGGGGGTGAAGCTGGCACAGTATGTGGTGTCAGGATTGAACCACTGTGCCTATGCTTTGCCTAAGCCTGCCTAAGCAGAAGCTTTAGATCACTGAGTTATCTTGTTGGCCCCTCAATACCCAATCTTATCTGACCTCCCATAAAGCACTTATACACTAGGATGAGACCCAGTGATGCTTTCTGTTATACAAGAATATGCAAAATAATACCAATAGCAGGTGGGAGATATGTACTACTTTTTATCTCCTAAACTTTATAGGATCAGCAGTATGTAGCTCAGCACACTAAGCACTTGCTTAGGGAAGTACAGGGCCCAGGGTTCGCTTCCTGGCCCCTCTTGCCACCTTGGCCCTGCTCTGGAGAGCACTGAGCCAGTGATGGAGTCCGGGTGCGGTGACACGTGCCTGTAATCCCAGCACTTGGGACATAGGAAACAGGAGGATCACTATGAGTCAGTAGTAAGACCCTGTACAAAAAAAATAAGGGGGCTAGGGAGATAGCTCTGTGGCACAAGTGCCTTCCTAGCAAGTGCAAGGTCATGAGTTTGAACCCCAATCCCTCAATAAATACATAAATAAAATTTATTAAAAGCTAGTTTGCTAAAAGTAAAGCAATAATGAATTATTATTATTGCTTTGTGTCAGCACCTAAATTGTCCTTGTTGAATCAAACTTGTTAGCCCATTGTCCGAGCCTCCTGAACAACTGGCTCTGCACCATACATAGCTATGTAGATTACAGCAGGCATCAATAGTGCTCAGGTTTCTCAGGATTTTCAAATCACAAAAGTTCCTCAAGGACTAACATTTGTGGAGTTTTGCTGAAAGTCAAGTATGCAATCAATGATGCTGAATGGTGCTTAGATTTGATCTTGTATGGCTTTAGAACTATTTGTTAGTTACCAAGTACAGTGTGTTTCCAATCACTTTATAGCTGGGGATAAACATTCAAGTTGAACAGTATATCAGACTATAGATATAGGATATATATGCTAAATATTCCTTTCCCCATCACTGAAATATTGATCTAAAAAATAAGACGAAAGGGATGAAGCTGAGTGCATCGTTTTCCCTAGCTGGCAGAAGCACACATTAGTAAAGCTTAGCTTACTATTATTGTAACAAATACCTATTGTTACATAAATTTCCAGTATTTTAACAGTAGCTTAGATAACCACCTTACAAAGGAAAAGGTTTGGAAAATTTCCATCCAGAATCTCCTCACTCATTCTTTTGGGTCATGTTAACAATGGCATACTGCGGTGGCAAACTGAACAAATCTGTGTACCTTGTGGTCAAGACGTGACAGAGAGAAGGAAGAGACCAGGATCCCACATTCTCTTCTGAAATATGCCTCCAAATATCAGGTCTCCCTCTAAGGGCCACCTCCTGAATGCTCTGTCACCTCACAACTTTCCCTTGAGTTGGAGACCAAGCTGAAAACACAGGCCTTGGCAGGATATTCTAAACCCAGCTCAGAGCACAGCACAGACTCATTGGCTCAATAACACTATGTCTCCGAAAGAGGTTAAAAAAAGAACAAGTGTTTAGCTTAATATAAAAAAGACCAATAAAAATATGAGTTATTTCATTGGACAGTAAATTTGAAACTCACTGACCTAAATTGTTCTACAAAAAGGATATCCAAGAAGACCAGCATTGGAAGCTTCCAGAAGTGTACTACAACAAAGTGACCTCTAAATCTATAAAACTGAGGTAAAGTGGGCATTAGGGAAGGCAGAAAAGGTGATACAAAAGGTGTCCCAAGAGGCTGCTACTTCTGAGTCCACAGCTATGCCCTCAATGAATACTTCAGTGACCAGCCTGCCTAAAAAAGTTAGAGAGCTCTGCTGCTGTATTTCAAAGAAATTACTTGTTAGGAAGTAGACTATCAGTTTTCATTGATTATCTCCAGATACAGGAGTCATTCTGTGGTTATGTTACTGCAGTACTGAGGAAAATCGGCATAGGGGACACCGTGGAGCCCAGAAGGGCCATACCTTTCCCTCTGTTCATTCTGAGAATGAAGTCTCCCATATCGTCTTGGAGAAAATACCTTTCAAATAATAATGCGATGAGTTACTCTAATAACTCAAATTAGTTACTCTAATAACAAGAGAATAAACTCTGTTCCTGGCTGCATTTATTAAGTTCAAATAAATCTACACAGTGTTGCCAACATGTGTATTGAAATATGTTAATGGGATGGTTTTGTGCCTACTTGTGATGGGGACATTGGTCTTTTTTCACCTTAAATTAAGTAGCTAACTTTATGAGAAAATCAGACAGTTTACTGGCACAATCCTTTTGTGAAAATGAATAATCCACTTCTGTGTACTGAAAAGCCACATCAATTCCCTGTGACTTACACCAAATTTGGAGAAAATGATACTTTCTGCATATTGCTCAGAGGTGCTTAAGATGGTAATGAGAGAACCTCTTCAGAGCACAGGCAGATCCCCAAGGAGAGGCACAGCGTAAACTCAGATTACCAGTCCATTATGATTTATCTTTGCTTTATAAACAGTCTAATGCTTCCAGCATTTTCCGTATAGAAACTAAAGGAAGGTTTTGTTTTTCTTTTCTTTTCTTTTCTTTTCCTTTCTTTTCTTTTCTTTTCTTTTCTTAATTAAGGAGGCACATTAGCCCTGACATTTATTTCTACTACTTGCTCATATAGAGTCTAAGACCAGATAGCTGAAATTCACAGCTGAATTAGGAACAACTGTTGTCTTCTGGGACAACTTAGCTGTTTCTTAATTGACTTCCATACATCAAGTAGCTCAGAAAATCTGAGCAAAAATTCCTGAGGGGCAAGTGAGATGCAGCACCAGAAGTTTCACCAGTCTCATGAAGTAAAGGTGGATGGATTCCACAGCCTTGTTAAAAGCATGCAGGCCCCAGATTGTCTTCTCGCTCTTGTGTTGACACAAAGGAGCCTTGGCTACTCCTTCCTCCTCTCAGTCCCCCAGAGGCCACCATCCTCTTAGTCCTCTGGGCACCCACAGCTGAGTATTCTTAGCTGACTTGTTTTCAAGGTACAGAATGATCTCCCTGTTTCTCCGGGTGATCAAATCAACACCCTGCTTTGGCCTGCTCAGGTGTCAGGGCCACCATCAGAAAGCAAGTTCAGTGACCTCAGATTTCCTAGTGTGTTCTACAGCCTACAGCCACGGACTGGCCTTTGTTCCTGAGCCTGAACTCTTCTGCTTCAAACCCGCCCAGTGAGCTTATATCTGAAACACTCCCTTCCAGCTCCCTAGGTCTCTGATCCTTTGAACACTGAAATGTTGAAGAGGAAGCATTATTGTATAGTAAGAAAAACCACCTTGTGAAGATCAAAGATCTGATTTCAGATCTTTGACTGTCCTTTACCAGCTTTAGGAGTCTTAAGCAAATTACTCCTCAAAGTCTTAGCTCCTTCATCTTGAGAGTGCTACAAATGTTATGTCCCTCCCAGTATTGTTGCTGGGAATAAAAAAGAGAAAATAAGAGTAAAGTCTTGGGCAGAGTGTTCACCCTCAGAGAAAATGGAGAATCATTACTTTTGCTACTAATGTTGACTTCCTCCTAATGATGAAAACTATGCTTTACTTTTGCACAACAGAAATACTACTAAGAATAGCTAATGTTTTCTGACTTTTTTTTTTTTTTGTCTTTTTGAGACAGGGTCTCGCTATGCAGTTGAAGCTGGCCTTGAGCTCACTTTTGTAGCCCAGGCTAGTCTCGAACCCGCACCAATCCTCCTGCCTCAGCCTCCCAAGTGCTGGGATTACAGGCATGAGCCACCACGCCCAGATTCTGACTATTTTCTAAGTCCAATATAAGTTCTTTGTGTACTTGTATGCTGACACACTCTCAAAACAATCCCACGAAATCAATAGAATAATGTACCTCTGCTTTATGCATAAAATTCACATGGTATAAAATGATTATAGATGTCTAAGGTCACAGCAGTAAATATATGTTACTTTCTTTCACTTAGTGACTTTCTAGGACCTTATAACTAAGATTTCTTTACAACTACCATTGGAGCACAGTAATAAATGCATTTTTGCCAAGCTTTCAAGGATTTAAGTAGAACATTGCTACATATAACCATCATGCACATAACATCACCTTAATTCTACATTGCTTTATTGGTATTTCATATACCCTATTTTATTTGAATTTGCATCTAATTATTTAAGTGCAAGATCATCATATTCAGATTTTCTGGTCTTAGCTTAACCTTTTTGTTAACAGTCCTGAATGGGATGCAGATTAAATATATCTCAGTGTTACAGCTTTTGTCTAATCCCACCCCCGAAGCCTTTTGCTCACAGGAGGGACATTTCAGAGATGGCTGGAGTTAGGGTGTGTAGATGTTGGTTCAAACTTTAGACAAGTTCTGAGAAGAAGGAAGGGTTGTGAGAGGTAAGATCAATGCCTGTGATGTCTAAGAATATTAACCTGACGTATGTTTTTTTCATTTTTATTAAAGATATTTTGAGAACTTATCACTTTGTAAGGAGACAACTTTATTAAGTTATATATAAGTGGAGATTCATCAAGCAAATTACTGGGAGCTTCTCTTTCAAATTTCCCAGAACTTTTTTATTCCTGATAGCAGCTTTCATGTTATGCTAAGAATCTCCCTCATCATCTCCTATGATTGCAGTTCAGACATGGCCAGCAGGCATGAGGTCCACCCAATAATTAACACTTCTACATGTTTGTCATAACACTGCTTTCTTTTCATTTTGTTCCTCATGGTGGTGATGAGTTCCTACGAGGACAGGCAACATTTTAATACTTCTCTCACTAATATCTGCACTCTAACATCAATATAGTTTAATTTAGATCACTTTGGTAGACTTTCTGGTTTTTAACTAAGTTGTCTTAAGTATAAACCCATATTTACTGGGAGACTTCCCACACTATTGAAGATATTTTAATTATCACTTAAATTAGAACAAAGCAGACTTGGATATCTTGCTTTAAAAAAATTCACTTTTCTAAAAAATGCTACATAAAGTCAATTTCAATTTTATGTTTCTTCAAATCCACGATTTTTATAGGCCACGGAATTTACCTTTAAGAGGAAGGCAAACACAATTCCAAAGAAGGGTATATTATGAACTACTACCGTATAAACAGTGGGAAAAATCTGATTAAAATTGATATCATAGTTCTTAGATACTATATATCATATCTGTTTTCCCTTAGCCTAAAAATAAAACCACAAAGCTCACCCATCAGTTCCCAAAATACAGAAACCAGGCATAACAAGACTCCTTTGATTATGATTTCTTTAGTAATAAAATACTGCCACCTCAGAGAAAGGACAGTTAAGCATTCTGCTCTGTGACAAAGAGTGGGCTACATATGGGTCACACTGATTTCCTGTTTTGGTCTCCTATATCTTTACGTGTTTTCTTTTAAATGTGTCTGATTCTGAGGCTTCGTAGTTATTGGAGAAAGTTGGGAGGATGCAGAAAGGGAACTGCCTGTCTCTTTGCTGCTCCATTGCACCTCTACTATAGGTCATTCCACTCTGGGATGATGATAGCCTTATAGTTTTTAGTTTGTCTCATAACATGAGAAGTAGCCATTTTTTTAAAAAAAAAATTTAAGTGAGGAGAAAGTTTGAAGTTCTTTCCTATAAATACATGTGCAATGCAACCTTGCAGTCCTTTGCCCTCTCCTTGGCTTAGCCCAGCCTCAGACTGGTAATGCAGTGCCAGTACGCCTCTTTGCACTTACTCGCTTCACCACTTTTCTTTTCCACAGTGTTATGTCTTACCCTCAAGGGTTGTAAAGAGGGGAGACAAAAAGATTCCTGAGGAGGAGCAAAGTCTTAACCTGGCTAGTGCAGTTGTATGTTGTATTAGCATTCTCTGTGGTGTGGTCTCTGGTTCCTTCTTGGGCATGTGCTTAGGATTTTCTAACAGACATGCTGCGCACTATGCTGTGTTCTCTTTGGAAACTCTAAGCATGGCCCATAACTTTTCCAGAGTGCTTCTTTCTCCTGCCTCAGACACCTGAGTCTTTCTTTTATTTGGGTCACCTTCTTGGGAAAGTTCCTTCAGGAGAGCAAGTAAGCCACAGTCAGCTTCTTTCCTTGTTTCTCCTATGTACTCCTTGGTAAAGGGCTTCTCATCCATTTTTCATTTAAATACAGATTCTATCACTTTACTCAGAAGCTCAAAAGATCATTTTAGTAGTCTAGTATGTCAGCACCTCTTGAAAAGAATGAAACACTAATTTTTGTAACTCCCAAAATGTTGGGGATGTACTGAGTTTGCCAAGATGTTCTCTTGAAATTTGTTTATTTATTGAAAGTAAAGGCAAAGTCTGTGCACACCCTTTACTTAAAGAAAGTACTTAACTACAAATAAATCTTCATTATTAGCTGTGTGAATCTCCTTTCTTAACAAAATACATTATTGTAGTTGTGGGCTAATGGCACTAGAAAAGATTTCATAATCTCTCAGTATATGTGGTAGCCAGTATGGCTTGGTAGTCAAGAGTACATACTCAGAAGCCCAGGAACTTAGATTACAACTGGTCTTTTCCACATATCTGCTAAATAGCATGAGAAAGTTACTTAAACTCTGATTGTTATTACAGTCTCTCAATGGGAACAATAATTACTATTGATATTCTTTCACATTAAGTATTATAAGATGCCTTAGCACTGCATCTGATGTATAATAAGCATGTAAATGTACTACCTGCTACCTAAAACTTTAACATGTACTGTATTGTTCTCACTACCAGGGCCTTATAGAATATAATTTAATTATCACTTTTCTCCTGGATCTTCAAATGTAGTATTTTCCACTTTACAGCAAAAAATCAGTAGAGTTTCCTAAATTGAATATTAATTTTACTTTTGTATTTAATGGAAATCATTTTTTTTATTTTAGGAAAGGATCTACAAGGTATTCAAGGTCTCACTACTAGATCACAGTCATAGTGATTTGCCTGTTTACAGCCTCCAAAGAGCTGGTATTATAGGTGTGTACCACCATGCCCAGTCTCTCACTCTTTTTTTTTTTTTAATGGAAATCTTATCCAAAAAAGAAATATGTGAATATATATTTTCATCTAACAAAATTATAGTGACAACTCACCATTTATTAATATTTTTAAAGTATTGAGTGTATAAAGTGGGTCTTTTCCCATCCTTATCTTTCTATAGAGGAGAGGACATGTCATGTAAACAATAGCATTCAAATCTCTTGATTGATACTGAAGTCTTTAAGGTGTCCAAGGTTTAACATTCCAATATGAGTCAAATCAAAGGTGCTTTAACTTTAGCAAGACTAGGAAGCACCTGGAGATTAAATAAAGATTCCAGGATTTGTCCTTAGAAGTAACAAGGTTGCAGACTGACCACGAGTCTTGGGGGAGCAATTATTGCAATGAATTTTGCTGCAGAAAAGCTCCGATTGCACTTTTGGGAACACTCAAACAAACACGGGTACAAATGCTGTCATCTGATACTGTGTGTATTCAAACACAATGTCCCTACAAAGCAATCATTCCAGTGAATAAGGACCTCTTTCAAAGGCTGGTTTCACAACTCAAAGTGATCTCTTTTCATTTTTGTAAGAGAATCATCCTTTGCTTTTCTAATGAGGTAGCCAATGCAAACAGGGTGACTTGGATGAGTAGAAAATACAAAGAACTGAGAAAATAAAGCATTACAGTTATTTAAAGAAATATGAACCAATTATGTGAAAAGGCAAGAAAATGAGATGATACTCAACAAAAGGTAAAATAAAAGGTTCATATATATGTATATATAATAGTGAATCATATATATATACTAATATATATACTAATATATATATTTATTTATTTATATATACGAAAAGATGAAGAACTTCATTATTTATATGCTAGATCCTTTTGGAAGCAGTGATACTATCAGATTTGGAAATCAAAAACATTTGTTAATATTTCATAATAATTGGCAATATATGTTTAAATGACTGATAAAATTATGTATATTTTTGACATGCAACATGATTTTTTTCAAGTACGTAGTTTTTTAATTCAACCATTTTGGAATAGTTAAATCTAGCTGTAATTAGACAGAAAATTTTTACATTTTCTTAATATAATTTTATATATGCTAAATTTGACACAAACTGACAATGATAAGGATAAGGCTATAATCTGAAAAATATTATTAAATACATAGATTCAACAGTTATAAAATGATATATAAGTGAGAAAATGATATACACAGTATAATCCTATTTTTCTCAAATAAAGCTGATTATATTGCATAGAAAAATGTCCTGCAGTTTTTAATATAGCAATGTTAACTAAAAATGAAATAAACATGGCTTTTGCTTTTTTGATAGTTATATATTTTTATTGCCTGAATTCATCACCAATTAATATAAATATATTCTGTAATTTTAAAAATTATAAGTGACTATAAGTTTTATAAATATAAATATATTATAAAGTTAAACATGTATTGGTTATAATAAAATGGACTTCTATGTCACTTGGGTGAAACTTGAAATATTTCAGTCAGTAGCTACACACCACAGCCTTCCCATGCCATCAGAAAGAACGATATTTTAGGTAGGTTTACATCTTCTTTTTCTTAACTACCTCCTTAGAAACTGAGCTATAGAAAAACATGTGGGATTTATATAAAAATCAAAATTGAGTGCAAAGACATCTTCTGACCTACACTATTAGAGTTCTAGAAAACTTTTCCAAGTAGGAAATATTCTGATCACTGAAGCCCTTCAAGTATATTTTCTTCACTGCCCCAGAGATTTTTTTACTTAAAACAACTCTACCTTGAACACAATAACTTTCAGAAAATCACTTTGGGATTTGTACTCTTCCAATATTGGTAAGAAGAAAACATAGTTGAAAAATAAACCAAAACTAAATTATTAAAAATCCCTCACTTTCAATTACTTTTACCTTCATCATTTCTTTGAAGGGCTCACTTCTAACTGTTAAAAAGTACCTTGAAAAATAAAAGAATGTCAATATTTGCTTCTGTTTTCTGCTGTTTTCACGAATAAATTACATTCCGGAAGAAACTGCATTTGAGTCAGAGAATATGTTGACTTGCTTTCATGTGTAAACTGTTCTCTTTTCCAAAAAATCATCTCCTGCAATGAGAATGCTGACATTATTCTTACTGGAGTTCCTTGTCTCTCTTAGAGGCATTGCAATTTACAAAACACTCCACTGTTTTCTTTTTCACTTTCTCATGTCCATGTTGGGAGGTACACAAAGAATCATGTTCCCCTGAGAAATCTGCCTTAAGAAAAGTTAAAACTGTTTGTGTGAGATCTGTGTGTCCTTTGCTGTCAGTGTGTGGTGTGATCTAATAGCTTCAGGTAGAGTCACATGCTCTGTACCTGACAGCAGGAAAGTGTTTCAAAAAATGTTTGGTAAGCAAAGAATACCTAGATGCTTAGCTTGTACTCCAGGATGTTTCAACTTGCATCTTGTGTTTGCCAAGTACTATGGTGCCACTAAAGTTTAATGAAGAAATTCCAAAGTTTGTGCTTTGGAGAATCACAAAGGTCATGAATAAAGTGAAAAGCTTTATCTATGTGGAGCTAACTTAGAGTACTCACTAGAAGTTGCTTATAATACAAGATGGCCCTGATTCCCTTCCCAGTAGCCTCATTATGCTCTAACTCAGCATTCACCACTGTACATCAAGTCGTGGCTTAACCAGCAAAAGGTGGTCTTTTTTTTTCTTTTGGGGAAGGGTCTACAGGTGTTCAGGGTCTCAGTACTAGATCACAGTCATAGTGTTCCACCTGTTTACAGCCTCCCAAGAGCTGGGATAACAGCTGTGTGCCACCACGCCCAGTCTCAATTGCAGTCTCAGCATGCCCCAGGGACGGAGTGAGCCCAGCAGGCCTAGGGGTCAAACCTCTGGCACCTATGCCTGCTTGCAGGCATAGAAATCTGCTGAGCTATGTGGCTGGTCCCCCAAAACGCTCTTCTTAAAGAGATTTCAGGCTGAATAGGTTTTCCAACCCAAGTAAACATAATATTATGCTTTTATATATGCATGTCGAAGGTCAGCATATGATTAAATACATATGTTAAAAAGTTCATGCAATATAAATTGCCAAGAGTTTCCAAATTCCTGTTCCCAAATCCACTTTTTTTGAAGAATATGTCTTTACATTTCATGAAATCAAAATGTCAATGTATTAAATAAATCGATTTTTACCCAGAAACTTTTGTCTGTCTGTCTTTTTTTTTTAGTGGGGGTGGGAGCTTTTTTGAGACAGGGTCTCACTATGCAGTTTAGGGTGGCCTTGAGCTCACTTTGAAGTCCAAGCTGGTCTCGAACTCTGAACAAGTCTCCTGCCTCAATCTCTGGAGTAGTGGGATTACTGGTGTGCACTGCTACAATCAGTGCCCAGAAGCCTTTGAAAGTTGCTATCTATTACCTTTTATTACACATTATTCCTTTTAGTTACTTCAGGTAACTATAGTTGTAACCAGGTGGTATAAAAGTAGCACTTCATTTTCACCATTTAAGAATGAAAGACTGAAATACAGACTTCTGTTTGTAATTTACCATTGAGTTCTATTAAGACCCAGAGGCATACCTTGAGAAAAGAGATTTACTCATTATACAAGAAAGAATAGAGACCCGCCCACCAACTTGGTCCAGCAGTGCAGCAGCCAGCTGACTCCACCTCTGACTCCCCTACCATCCCAACCTGGTTGCAAGCACCTTCAGCACACATCCATCCCCTGACTAACCAATAGCCCTAGCTCCAATCTCACCCACATTCCTGACTGGGCCTCAAGACAGCCAGTTAAGAACTCTCTCAGCCTGCCTTCATCCCCCGACTCGACAATTGCTGGAACCCTGACTCCACCTACTGTCCCCACAGCAAAAACAACTGTCCCCACACTGCAGACTACCGTCCGGACCTATAGGACCTCGTGGCAGCCAGCCACCTGGGCTCCGACTCGCAACCAGGCATGTCTGGAGGGAAACAAGCTTGGTGAATCCAGACCCAAATTTCCATAGGCTCTAACTGCATAAGTCTATCAAAGTGCGGAGATTACTGCTATAAAAAATGATAAAGACAAGAAGCAAGATCCAATTTCAGGTCCCGAGTCCACCCAAAACAAATACAGGAGACACTAACATGGAAGAAAACGGGAATCATGCAGATAAAATTTCTGAATCGGTAGCATCTGAGGTAGACAGACAAGTGTAGAAATGTATAGAGCAACTCGGATCAGAGATAACATCTGAAGTAAAAAAAAAAAAAAAGCATGAAATAATAGACTCTGAAGTGGAAAAACAATTGCAGAAACATATAGAGGAAAACATTACATAAGTAACCTCTGAAGTTAAAAAAAGACCTATCTAAACTAATAGCATCTAATGTAAGGGAACAACTACAGAAAGGTAGAGAGGAGAACAGGGCAGAAATATTCTCTGAACTAGAGAGAGAAAGGATAACTATAATGAGAGACTTCAATACTACTAAAGAAGACATTGATAAAAAAATTAGAGGAGAATAGAAAAAATGATGGATTCCCTGATGGAGCAATATAGGAAAGAAATAGATGGCATGAAACAGTTTCAAAGAGACATACAAGAAAATAAAATCTCAATCACAAGTTGGTAAAACCGGATGAACAAAAGTGAAGATAGAGTTTCAGATCTTGAAGGCACAGTTGCAGCTAGTGAAAAAGTAAGAAAGGATCTCTGAAAAACAGGATGCAGGAAAAAATAATTCAACATCTGCAAGATGATGCAAAAATGAACAACGTGAGATTAATAGGAATCAATAAAAAAGAAGGGTTCAATACAAACGATATAAAGAGAATATGGGCAGAAGCAATAGCAGAAAACTTCCCAAATATGAGAAAACAATTGGACATTCAGTTAGCTGCAGCATACAGAACCCCAAATAACATGAAGCCAACAAAAAACACACCCAGACATATAACAGTCAATATCCCAAAAACAATCAGCAAAAGAATAATATACTAAAATCTGCTAGAGAAAAGAAACAGATCACATTTAAAGGAAAACCCATCAGAATAACAGCAGACTGCTCTTCACAAACCATGAAGTCAAGAAGATCATGGAGCAGAGCGCTTAAGGCCTCCCTGAAAACAAATTTCAGCCCAGACTGCTATACCCGGCAAAACTCTCTTTCAAGTATGAGGGAGAAGAAAAATACTTCCATGACAAGGAACAATGAAAGAATTTCATAACATGAAAGACAACACTACACAATAAACTAAAAAATATTGTAGAGAGGCAGCAAAACAACTCAAACTCAAGAAATGAGAACAGAAAGATCCCACCAAATAAGGTACTCAATTAAACACAGGAGAAAAAGGGATAAACAGTAGTAAGTAAAAGTCATGTCAGTCATAAGTTAATACATTTCAATTATAGCTATCAATGTAAATGGACTCAATTCTCCTGTTAAAAGAAATAGACTGGCAGAATGGATAAAGAAGCCAAATCCAAAAACATGCTGTATACGCGGAACACACTTAACTCATAAAAAAGTACTCATAAGCTAAAAGTTAAAGGATAGAAAAAATAACTACATGCTCCAGTAACTCAAAAAAAAGCAGGGGTAGTAACCATGTTTTCAGACAGTCTAAACTTCAAACCAAGATTGAGCAAACGAAATAAAGAAGGCCACTACATAACGGTTAGCAGAAAAATTCAAGACAAAGAGGTAAAACTCATAAATATGTATGCACCCAAAATGGGAGCATCAAGTTATATAAGACAAATCTTAATGGATGTAAAAATTCTAGTATCCAATACCACAATCTTTAAAGGAAACCTTAACACCCATTTATCTAAAAAAGAAAGATCAAGCAGACAAAACATTAGCAAAGATACAACAGAACTGAACCAGACCTTGGAACAACTGGAATTAGGGGACATACACAGAATTTTCCACCCAACCACTTCAGAATACACATTTTTTATCAGCTGCACATGGGACATTTTCTTAAATAGACCACATATTAGTGCATAGATCATGGTTAAGTATATGCAAGAAAACAGAAATTATTCCATGCATATTATCTGACCACAGTGCAATGAACCTGGAAATAAATTGCAAAGGAAACCACAAGAACTTCAGAAATACTTGGAAATTAAACAACACTCTTCTCAACAACCAGTGAGTTCCAGATGAAATTAAACAAGAAATTAAACAACATCTAGAATTTAATGAAAATATACACACAACCTACTGTAATTTATGGGATGCAATGAAAGCAGTTCTTAGAGCGAAATTTATAGCTCTGAACTCATACCTTAAGAAAACTGCAGGGCAACAAATAAATACTCTCATGGAGCATCTAAACCAACTAGAAATGGAAGAGCAAATGAAATCCAAAGCCCAAACATGGGAGGAAACTATAAAGACTAGAACAGAAATTAATTCGATTGAGACAAAGAAAACAATACAAAAACTAATGAATCAAAAAGCAGGTTGTTTCAAAATTAAATACAATTGATAAGCCCCTAGCTAACTTCATCAAAAAGAGGAAAGAAAGGACTCAAATTTAAGCAAAAATGAACGAAAAAGGTGAAATTACTACAGACCCAGGAGATATTCAGAGGATTATAAATAGCTACTTTAAGAATGTTTACTTTCACAGAACTGAAGACACAAATGAAATGGACAGATTCCTAGAAAAGTACAAATTACCCAAACTGAATCAAGAAGATATAAGAACTTTGAAGAACCCAATAACAGCCAATGAAATAATAAACATAATAAAAAGCTTACCAACAAAGAAAACTCCAAGACCTGATGGATTCACCACTAAATTCTACAAGAAATTTATAGAAGACATAATCCCAAAGCTCCTCCAACTCTCCATTGAAATTGAAAAGGAAGCAATCCTTCCATAATCGTTCCTAGAGGCAAGGATTACACTGATACCAAAACCAGAGAGAGATGCAACTAAAACAGAAAACTATAGGCCAATTTCTCTGATGAACATAGATGCAAAAATCCTCAATAAAATCATCACCACTAGAATACAACAAATTGTTAAGAAGATTCTACACCATGACCAGGTAGGATTCATCCCAGGGATGCAAGGATGGTTCAATCTATGCAAATCTTTAAATGCAATACACTATATCAATAGACCCAAAACCAAAAATCACATGATCATCTCAATTGATGGAGAAAAGGCCTTTGAGAAAGTTCAACACTGATTTATGTTCAAAGTACCACAGAAACTTGGAGTAGAGGGCCTCTATGACAATCCAACAACTATCATAATTCTAAATGGAGAAAAACTGAAGTTTTGTAGTCTCAAATCTGGTATAAGACAAGGACATCCTCTATCACCACCGCTACTCAATATAGTTCTGAAATCATTAGCTACAGCCATTACACAAGAAAGACTAATACAAGGAATAAGAATAAGTAAAGAGAAGTAAAACTATCAGTATTTGCAGAAGACATAATAATCTACTTGGAAGAACCAAGAAAATCCACCAAGAAGCTACTAGAATTAATACACGAATTCAGTAGCATAGCAGGTTACAAAGTCAACACAAAAAATCAATAGCATTCCCCCATACAGATAACAAAAACACTGAGAGAGAAATTAGAGAAACAGTACCTTTTATGATAGCACCAAAGAAAATGAAATACTTAGGAATTAACCTAATTAAGGCAGTAAAAGACCTTTTCAATGAAAACTACAGTTCTCTGAAAAAAGAGATCCTAGAAGATTTCAGAAAATTGAGAGATATTCCCTGCTCCTGGATTTGAAGAAAAACGTTCTGAAGATGGCCATACTTCCTAAAGTGTTGTACAGATTTAATGCAATTCCTATCAAAATACCATCAACACACCTCACAGACCTGGAGAAATCATTCCTAAAATTTAGTTGAAACTAAAAAGAATCAGGATTGCAAAGACAATCCTGGGCAACAAAGGTAAGGCAGGAGGCATTACAATTTCTGACCTAAAGTTATGCTACAAAGCTACTGAAATAAAATCACCATGATATTGGAAAAAAATAGACTTGAGGATCAATGGAATAGGTTAGAAGATGCAGAAGCAAAAACAAACACACTCAACCACCTTATCATCGACAATGGGGCCAAACATGCTTACTGGAGGAAAGATAGCCTCTTTAACAAATGGTGCTGGAAAAACTGGCTCTCTACATGTCAAAAGCTAAAACATGACCCAGGTCTACCACCATGCACTAAAGTCAACTCAAAATTGTTTAAGGATCTAAATATTAAAATATAAACATTGAATATCCTGGAAGAAAAAGTGGGAGAAAATCTTAGACATCAGGGTAGGCAAAAAGTTCATGGAAAAAAATCGCAATGCATGTTTAATTTTTCAAATTATCAACAAATGGGACTTCCTCTGGCTAAGAAATTATTTGCACATCAAAAGAAATTACCAACAGAGTGCAAAGACAACCCACAAATTTCGACAAGATTTTAAGTAATAAGTATTCAGACAGAGGTCTTCTATCTAGAATTTATAAAAGAACTAAAAACCATTAGGGTCTCAGTATTCAAAGATCCAATCCAGAAATGGGCATCTGAGATGAACACACATTTCTCAGAGAAAAAAATTCCCCAAGCCTATAAGTACAAGAAGAAATGCTCCACATTGCTAGCCATCCGTGAAATGCAAATTAAAATAACAGTTAGATATCATCTCACTCCAGAATGAATGGCTATCATAAAAAAATCAACCAACAACGAATGTTGGAGGGGCTTTGGATACAAAGGAACCCTTCTCCACTGCTGGTGGGAATGCAGATTGATGCAACTATTATGGAAAGCAGTGTGGAGGATCCTTCAAAACTAGAACTGGAAATCCCATTCAACCCAGCTATCGCCCTACTGGGAATTTTCCCAGAAGAACTGAAAACATCATACCATAGCTATATCTGTACACCTATGTTTATAGCAGCCCAATTTGTAATAGCCAAATCTTGAAAACAACTAAAATGTTCATCATTTGAAGAATGGTTGAAAAAGATGTGGTATTTTTATACAATGGAATACTACTCAGCTATAAAGAATGATAAAGTAGAAGACTTCATATATAAATGAATGTATATTGAACAAATATTCATAAGTGAAATAAACTATACCTATATGTGTAAATATCGTGTAGTATCCCTAGTGTAAGAACTCTAAACAAGAAATAAAAATGAAAGGACAAAACACAGCTAAATGGAAATCAGGTCTTATGGATTAAACAACAAAGTGATTGGAAGCAGAAAAGAGAGGAAACAAGGCAGCATCAAAACCATGCACTTATGTGCACAGGATGAGCCAGATATTGGTCCTAAGAACCTTTAAAAGGCTTTTCACATTGATGATAGCAACGTGCAACACTAAAACTATGCATGAAATGCCTATCATTCTGGAATTTTAGATGTGTACTGCTTCTATTGTAAACTCAGTTGCTGCTATACTCTCTCTCGAGTAAATGGTTGGCTAACAAAAAACAGAACAAAAATTCAAGAAAAAGAGACTAAGCAAAATGCCATAGGCTTGACAGGCTACAGTTTTGTACACTCTTGGATTTCTAAATGTCTCTGTAAAAATTTGTAACTGCTTTTATCACATTCTATAGAGATTTATTAGACTATCAATGAAAGCTAAGTCTAATATTTTTGATAAGTTAACAGACCAAAAAATTGGAGAAAAAGAAGGGCTATAAGAACAGCCAACATTTTGGCCCTAGCCCCTCAAGGTCAGTGAGGACTCAGGACATAAGTGAACCTGTGCTGTAACATCCTATAAGTCAGTGATGTCCCAAATATTCTGGTCAAGGAGATTATGGGACCTCAGAGGAAAGGGATAAATGAAGTGTGTCTAAGGAGAGTCACCTTGATTAAAAAAAAATATCTGAGGCTTTCACAGAAAGCAAACTGGTGAAGCAATGGCCATGATTTGTCCCAATGTCTGACACTGACAACAGTTCTACAGAGCACTGTACATGGTTACAAAGCTAATGCTGAGAGGATTTGACCATGGAAGATACAAAAGATGAATGTTTCATTACATAGATCTTGCTTTAACTTGTTCTTGATCATCCAGTGGAAAAGCTTAATTATGAGTCATAAAATGCAGAGGTAGATTAGTATGATTATCCAGAAGAGGTTTAAACAACAGCCTCCAACCTTGCCAATTTCACCAGCAACCCCATGGAATTATGGAACATTGAACTATGTATACAACTACTTTCTCTCAGTTCAAAGAGAAGAAATTTTTTCTTTTATTCTTTCTTTGCCAATATCGATTAAAAGTTTTATCATGGCTACCACGTGTGCTCTGTATAACTACTATGAGGACAACAATATGCAATGTGTCAATTATTGCAAATGTACTACTAATGTGACTTGAAACTATCATATTATTATTTCTTATTAAAAGTAACAAAAAAGGAAGAATAGAAATTTTGCTTTCAAGCATCCAGTAACAGTTTATTGCATTTGTAAGTCTATAAAAAATAAAATTTAATGATGAAATTACTTTCTTTGGAGTTGGATGTTTTTAAATCACCGGTAGCAGCCACTATTGCTTAGCTAAGATTTAAGATTTCACTTTTTAGTAAAATTGAAAATGTAGAGATTTATCTAAAAACAAATCAGGGTATTTGAGCTTTAAGATTAAAGAATAAAACAAAAGTGAGAAATTTAAAGTCAATTTGGGAAAAAAAAACTTATTTTGATAATTTCTATTTCTGACAGGTTAATCAGTTGCATACACATAATATGTACATACAAATATGTACCAGAAGTGAGAAGCTGTTTTTTTTTTTTTTTTTTTTTTCTGTCTTGCAAGATGGTGGGTGAAAAAACTGAGAAGCTAGACAGTAAAGAGAAGAAACTGAAAGCCAAGAAGGCTGTTACCAGTGCTACTGGTAAAAAGGGTAAGGTGAAAGCAAAAAAAAAAGTCCAAGAAGGGGCAGCCCCACTGCAGCCAAAATCCTGTCCTCCTTGGAGGACTTGGTAGATACTCCTGACCTGTTATGTATTCCAGAAGGGCTTTGTAGAAGAGAAAGTACTCAGCTGCTAAAGTGAAGGTTGAGAAGAGAAAGGAAAAAATTTTGTTATAATCATAAAACCAGTTGGTGGGAATAAGTATGGAAGTACCCAGGTGGTTAAGCTTTGAAAAATGCCTAGATATTACCCTACTGCTGATGTGCCCCAGAAGCTCTTGTGCTATGGCAAGAAACCCAGCAGTCAGCATGTGGGGACACTTCAAGCTGGCATCACTCTGGCACCATCTTTATCATCCTCACCTGTCATACAGAGGCAAGAGAGCAGGCTTCTTGAAGCAGTTGACCAATGGCTTGCTACTTGTGACTGGGTTTAACCTTAATCATGTTCTTTTAAGAAGAAACAGCAGAAATTTGTCATTTCTACCTCCTCAAAAATTGATATCAGCAAACTGAAAATCTCCACACACTTCTCTGATGCTTATTTCAAGAAAAAGCTGTGGAAACCCAGACCTCAGAAGGGTGAGACCTTTGACACTGAGAAAGAGAAATACCAGCTTTCAGAGCAGTGCAAGGTGAATCAGAAAGTGGTGGACTCATAGATTTTTCAAGAATCAAAGCTTTTCCTCAGCTCTGGGACTACATGTGATCTGGTTTTGCTCTGACAAATAGAATTTATCCTCATAAATTAGTCTTCTAAATTTCTAAGAGCCTAATTAAATTACTGTTACAAAAAATATAATAATCTCCCTACATATTTACGTGTATCTGGCACAAGCAGAGTTTATTCACAAAACCACTTTAGGAAATTAATTACTTAAGCCTACAGCAATTCTTGCTTTTCAGCTACACACCCTAGAGTTCTAAAATTGTTTTTAGCTCTCCATGATACTACTCACAGATGTGACAGGCAGCTCATCAAGCCTGCTGTCATACAGCCTTTACATTGAGGGGATTAAGAAAAAAAAAATGCCAGGAAGTTTCTCTGACATCTGTCATACTCACACGCCAGGATTAAGTACAACTGGAAAAAAAGAGAAAATAGGGTTTAAATTTGTCTCCTTGCGGACAGTGAAAGTCAACTGTGGTATCAAATATGAATAGTCATGACAGGAATAAAAGTCGCAATGCTACCCTCCTAGTCCTAGGATTTTCTGGCTAGCTACATGCAGAGCATGAAGACCCTTCAAAGAGACCAAGTCCTTGTGATGGTGCATTGACCCAAGGAAAGCCACAGGCCTCTGCTGGTTTTCATCTGCAGGCCTTCAATTGCCTCCACACTCACCAGTAAGCCACACTGTAGAATTGTTACCAACCATTGAAGCAGGAGCACAGAACAACGTTACTCTTTCTTCATGTTTTGGTACACTGTTTTTCTCACTAAGTCTGTTTCTTCATTTATACATGAGGCTATGATTCCGCAGGACAGAGGTTGCATAGGTGAACCCCTTACCACAGTGACAGGCTTAAAGGAAGCCCTTCATTGTCACTAATTCTATGGTATAGTTGGTATGTAGGTCCATGCCTTTCCCAGGTGGAGCATTACTGAATCCTTGCTTTGACCCAGGAATCATCAGTACACTCTCCTCTGAGCTATCTTTCCAATGACTTCCCCTCTCAAGCTCTCGCCAAAAGCATTGTTGAGTAGAATACAGTTAGTTTACAACTGCACAGTGAAATCATGGCCCTATTTCTAGAGATACCTGGATGCCTAACTGATGCCTTTCAAGATAGGAAGCATTTGTTTACTGATTCATTGCACCCTGCATAATCTTAACCTGACTTAACTAGTGAGGAGAAGGTTGCTTCATTTCTTGCTAGTAGCTTTCACCTTGACTTCTCATTAGGCTAAGATTTACTGTGAGTCTTAGTGATTTAAGCTACAGACAAAGCCCATCTTGTAGGAGTAAGGATCTGAGTGACTCCAAACCCCCAGTGCTTGCATAAACTGTCTTTATCTTGCTGTACTAAACATATTTGTTAAAATGAAAGATTTACATAAATACATTACTTGGAATTTTATGAATCCTTAAAATTACCTAAATTTCCAGACTACTGTACTTAATGCCCACTCCATTTGTTGCTATTTGTGCCCTGTAACCTTTGGCAATTTACTTGGACTCTTCTGTCTCAGTCTCCTCACCAGCAGAAGGTAAAACAACATGATTTAGAGATAGAAAAGTATTACTATTAAGTAAATATTAGCTATCATTCTTCTAATTCTAAGTTTTTGTCTTATCCCTGGTAGATCTACAGATTTGTCTCTACTAATTATCTATTAATTATCTATCTATCTATCTATCTATCATCTATCTATCATCTCTTTTGAAGATGCTAGAGATTGAACCTAATCCCTCTACCACTGAGATGCACTCTTAGATCCCTTAGCCTTTCTTCTTTCTTTCTTTCTTTCTTTCTTTCTTTCTTTCTTTCTTTCTTTCTTTCTTTCTTTCTTTCTGTTTGTCTGTCTTTCTTTCTTTCTTTCTTTCTTTAATTCATTCTTTCTCTTTCTTTTATTTGTGAGATTTCACTAAGTTGTGGGCCAGACTTGTATTTGTGATGTTTCTGCTTTAACCTCCCCTAAGCCTAAGATTACAGGTAAATACACTGTGTCTAGTGTACATTCTGCTCTTAAGAGCTAGTATAGTGTCTTACACATCATTGTGGGCTCAGTTTCTAACATAACACTTAGAAAAAGTGCTGTTTATTGTATATTTTATGTTAAATTGAACAGCCTCACAATGGTGATTTATAATGAAAGCGAAAAACTGCACAAGAGAAAGTGTTCTTTTTAAAATTTGGTTATTTTGAAACTGTGTAGCTCTGTAACTGTTTCATGTAATTACTTTTGACCCCTGTAACCATAAGAGTGCAACCAAACATACAGGATGCCTGATTATAGTATTGTATAAAGCTTCATAAACTGATGATCATCAACCTATCCTTGTAAATGATGATCTCCCTTACTACTAGCTGTCAGAAGAACTGCTAGGGAATATACTCTTGAAATGCTTCCTTTAGCACCCATCGACATACATAAATCTGCCTCCCCATTCTGGGTGTCATTTCAGTGTTTGTATTTGCCAATGCAAAAATGCCTCAGAAACACATACATTATTCCCTATCATTGGTGTGTTTGACACATGCAGAGTAGTGTGCTCACTGTATGTGTGGTCCTGAGTGTCCTACTCCTGAGCCCATATTGTACTTTTGCATCCTTCATTTTCCTTGTGTGTCATCTTGACCAATCCCAACTTACAATTAGGATATTCATAATAACATTGAAGCACCCCTCTCTTTATTCCTTTGCCATTTCTTTTGTTCCTTATGCAAATTTCTACTTAATGACCACTCATATACACTGAGATTGGTACTGGAGGCTCAGAACTGAAAATGACATCACTTAAATCTTCCAGGAGCTCACATTCTCCTGCATGTCAGAGAGAAGCCATTCTATTTTTTGTACCCTGGAAGAGGTGGGAAGGACAATAAGCCCAGGAGAAGGGCCAGGCTAACTTCCTGTAGACTCTGGAGTGGCTATAACCTGAATGCTTTTGGAGCCATACAGATGATGATGGGGTTAAGAAGGACTAAGAAACACAAGGAGGAGATATTATTGCATGAGATGGAGTTTAAAAATGGTTCAAGTTGACTTGTGAAATCAGGAAAAGTCAAGGGGCAGGAACTGGGTTGGTTTTTTTTTTTTTTTTTTTTTTTTTTTTTTTTTTAATTAGGGGAAGGTGCAGCTTTACTGAATTCATGTAAGCTGCCAGCAAATAGATTAATGCATGGTAGATCACATTCTCTAAGAATGAAGGAAAGAAGTATTCAAACCATACTCACAGCGCTATAAATTATACCTAATTAAGGAAGCAAGATACTTGGTCTGATAGAATTTGAGCAGGAGTCACAGAAGCATTTGTGAATAACTGGACAGTGGCAAATCCCAGGCAGGACAGTGAGAAGAACAGACCCCAGGGAAAGCATTAAGCATGATGCTTCATGGACTAACCATACGAAGAAGTATTCTGCTCTTTACCTTCCCCTTGCACTGACAATTCTAAACACTGTTGGTGCTAAAGCATTCTCATCAAGCAACACTTTGGCTAATCAAAGTTTGAAATCAGTTTTGTTCCACAAACATCTCAAGATGCTGGAAATGTTCTAGATCTGCAATGTCCAAGGGCCCCATGTGGCTTTTCATCATGTCAGATGTGGCTAATGAGACAGACAGCCTGGCATTTTCTCTGTTTCAACAAACTAACAGAAAGTTCCCAATTTATGAGCATTCAAGGTGTGAACTGTCACAGTTATAAAAGGACTTCACATTACAAACTACCTGCCTAGATGGAAAAAAGGGATGGAAGTAGCTCCCGCATCTATCAGATCTTGTCACAGTTGTGCTGTCGTATGCTTACTGTACAGTGTGACCCTAATAGTGGAACAATACAGCCACTTGGTTGTGCACTTGGTTGTTGTTTCTGTTCACTTGTTTGTTTTCATTTACATTGTATATTTGTATCAAGGTGTATAATACTTTTTCAGACTTACAAAACAAACCCAACTTGAAAAAGAATACAAGTTCTGAATATTTTCCAAGGGAGTGATTTCATACAGGTAGACTCATGCGACCTGTGACTGTCATGGTAGATACCATAGTTTAAAGAACTGTTGAGTACTAACCATATGAATAAATAATGTTTAATATATATTAACTTGTATATGACTTAATATATATTAGTCATATACAATATAATATATTATATATATTAATTAATATACTAATATACATCAGTCATGATTTACTATATAGATGTGTAAATATTTAACCAAAGATACATGTTAAATTAAAACTTTTTTATTAAAAGTTTGATTTTATATATAGCAATTTACAACTTTACAAGAAGCTAGTAATTTATGATGAAAATTACCATCATTCATTTGAGCTAATAGCTTGTATTTACTTGGCAATCCAAGTCAGGACCTTGCTCTTGCCGGCAAGGCACTTATTCCACTGAGCTATCTCCCCAGCCCTTCAATTATCTATTCTGATAGATATTCTGCTGCTCTACTATCTATCTACTCTACTTATCTGTAGGTAGTATCAAGCATATATATGGATAGTTCTTTTTTTTTTTTTTTTTTCCTTTTGAGACAGGGTCTCGCCAAGCAGTTGAGGCTGGCCTTGACCTCACTTTTGTAGCCCAGGCTGGTCTAGAATTCGCACCGATCCTCCTGCCTCAGCCTCCCAAGTGCTGGGATTACAGGCGTGCACCACCACGCCTGGCCCAGTTCTTGTTTAAATTTTAGATGATATCTCTTGTCTTTAATCTGAAAATTAAGCCTTTTACTTCTTACAATAATATGCAATCTTCTATATTCTCTCTTATAATTCCTTTCCTCATTCTTCTAGTGTGGCCATGTTGTAAGAAGGTAAGAATAGAGATTATAATAATGCTGTAATGCTTTAATGATGCAATGCTGCTTAGACTTTTTCATATTTTAAATTACAATGATATAATGTGAAAGTATTATTATATATATTTTTATTTTTATACTATATCATCCACCTCAGGTTTTGTTCTATGGTATCTATTTCTAGTGAAATATACAGGAATTAAAACTGTAACTGTTTGCATTATTTTTCTGACCATTACTATCATTTATTTCACTTTGCAGCTATTGCTAAGATGATTTTTAATTGAAAAGGAAATGACAAAAATAGTCAAATATGCTAAGTACACTGTCATAAAAAAATATTTTTACCACTTGTAGTTTACATAGCATATAATTTTCCCCCTACAAATTTCAAAGAATGTGCTTTGATCTTACATATAATTCCTACCCAACTGAAAAGCACAGTTCCTCCTTATTTTAGCAAAATTAATAAATAACTGACTTAGCAAAACACAAATCAGCTCTCTACTGACTGCCATAGAGCATGGGGTGAAACACGAGCTAGCCTTAGAGCACGGGGTGGAACACGAGCTGTGGACTCAGCTTGGCTTTGCAAGCTCTCAGTCAGATTTCCTAACCTCTCCTTAGGAATGCAAACACGTGTGTTTTGTAATGACTAAGTCAATTAGACATGCAAAATGTCTTTGACAGTAGTTGTTACATAAATTGGGCTCATATTTGAAATGGAAACAGATAGTATTGCTCCCTGAGTTGTCTTAGTAGGGTCCTAACATACTCAAATGTGTTCTTCTAAAAGAATCACTATTTATTTTTAATTTTTAAGGGTTACTTTTAAATACTGATGATTACTACTCATATTTCCTTTTTCAAAATGTCAGAAGTATTGTTAAAAAGTGTGTGCTACAGGAACCAGGCATGGTGGCATATGTCTATAGTCCTAGCACTCCAGAGAGTGAAACAGGAGGAACATTGTGAGTCTGAGATCAGCCTGGGGACTACAAAAGTAAGCACAATGCTCAATGTCAATATCTTTGGACAATTTTAGTGTGCCTCAATGAGAAATATGTATTATAACTATCACTAAAGTCGGTGATGGCCATGTATATCATCTATGCCAAGAGTCTAAGGTGCCTGAGAATGAATTGCAGAATTAAGCGCCATTGGGATGGGTTAGACATCAACAATTGTCACCATCACCTCCAAGACCATTGACCTCCACTCTCTGTAGTCTACTTTCTTTAAACCTAAAGTAATAAATGGAAGATTCTGTCAATCTAAAATAATAAATGAAGAATGATCTTCAGAAGCACAGAGGGACAAATTTGCAGATCTCTGTGAAGAATGGAAGTTTTTAAATTTTAAGATTGCTCGTATTTTAGTTAACAGCTGAAATTATAACATAAAATATCAACTATCTCGCCTTTCTGCCGGCAGACACCGCAGATGAAGCATCGTCAGTCTCTCTTCCAGCTGCTATCATGCCTAAGTCAGAGTCTCCCAAGGAACCCGAACTGCTATGGAAATTCTTCATTGGAGGGCCGAGCTTCAAAACAACTGATGAGAGTCTGAGGAGCCATTTTGAGCAATAGGGAACACTCAGACTACGTGGTAATGACAGACCCAAACACCAAGCGTTCCGGGGGCTTTGGGTTTGTCACTCACACCACTGTGGAGGAAGTGTTTTAGACAATACTCATGCATATGGGCAAAAACCTCGGAGACTGTATTTATGACTAATTGTATAACAGGTTATTTTAGTTTTTGTTGTGTGGAGAGTATAAAGCATTCCAACAAAGGGTTTTAATGTAGACCTTTTTTTGCACCCATGTTGTTGATTGCTAAATGTAATAGTTTCATCATGACACTGAATAAACGTGTCTTTTTTAAAATGTGCTTTGTACAGTTAGTCTACTCTGAAGCCATCTGGTTAACATCCCCAACAGTGTTAAGTTAGAATTCCTTCAGAGTGATGCCAGGTTCCACTAAAAATTCCTTTAGATTTGCTTGGTTAAAAAAGTCATTGTCTTCAGAAACCTTGGTGTAGATGAACTGACACTATTTTGACCTCTGAACTTGGCTATAAATATGATATGATGGCACATCCTATGTATCTAAATTGAATAATAGTATCTGATATGACCGATGGGATCTAAGCTGTGTATCACCTATTATCATATGTAATCAATAAACTATTTAATTCTCTTGAAAAAAAATCAGCTATCTCATTAGTAGCTTTGCAATGAAATTTCTAGAGTAAGAGTCAAGAGAATCTGCTTGAATAATATTGCAAGCATGAGATCCAGGGGCACTTCTAGTTTTATTATGTTTTCCTCATTGAAAATTCTGTAAACTGAATTGTGACCCTCAGGAGGTAACATTTTGTTTTTCTTTCTTTCATCAATTCTGGACATCGTTTCACTGTGTGTTAAGTGGTAGCTTCCCTATTTTTTTTTTTTTTTATTGAAGATGATTTACAGAAGTGTAGGTATTTCTAGATTTTTAATGTATTTAGTAGAGGGTCTACAGAGTCTCACTATACAGATTAGACTTGTAGGGATCTTTCTTGTTTTTCAGCCTACCAAGTCCTGGAGTTACAGTCACTCCCCACCACACCCAGTCTCAATTGAGTCTCAGCATACCCTGGATGTGGGGTGAGCAAGGCAAACCCAGGGTCGAATTCTAGTTCCCTGGTTCTGCATAACCAGGTGCTTTAGTCTACTGAGGTATCTGGTCAGCTGCAGTGCAGGATGCTATACACAAATAAGGTTAAGTGTCCTAGAATCTATGGAGATTATTCTACTAATGAATAAAATGACTGTATTACTTAGAGTAATGTTGAGTGAATTCAGAAGAAGCTAGGCGAATGCGCTCCCCAATCCTGACTTATCATTCCACAAAGGAAATACGTAACTGTTCTGAGACTTAGGTTTTGTAACTGAAAAATGAAAATATATGCTTAGTTTGCGTAGTATGGTGGTAGTCAAAAAAAAAAAAAAAACTTGCACATCTTTAAAAAAATTCTATCACTGATTTAATTTTCATAAACATGTAAAATAAGGTCCATTCAATTTCTTTCTAACTGCATATCAAGACTACAGGGTTATCACAGATCTGTTAACCAATGGGATGTTTTCCAGTATTCTTTAATGATAGTTGAAAAGACCATAAAGTATCCTACTCTAAGCTTGAGAAAAAGTTCATAAGACTCACACTCTTAAAGCCTTTGTGGAAAGCTTAAAATTTTAAAGTATGATTTTTACATTTGTGTGCAAACCGTGAAAGAAGGCATCATAATTACAAGCTTCTAAGCTTAGTTTTCAACAGACATGTGAGTTTGGAATTTAAGAATTTGCAAAAGAAATGTTCTCAATTCTAAAAGCATCATAATTTTAATGTACCTATAATGCGGGCAAAATAGCATCCATTGTATAGCTGGAAAACCGTACAGGTTAATTTCTTTTAGACTTCACTGAACTGCACACATCAACTAGACCAACACAGCTGAGTCTCACACTGGGAAATCTCCTTGAGCTGTGATAGGGTAAAAGGTTTCAACTACACAACCAAGTCCTTACCCAATTACACTAAAGAAGCATAACAATGAAGAACATAGTTTTCTTGGAAAAAAACTTAAAAATTGTATATGTCAATTATATCAGCCTAACACAGCTGTGCTCCTATCAAATAGGACAGTCCATTTTCTCCACAAATGATACAAGGACCTGAATTATATTTCTATGGCTGTGCTGATATAAATTCATAGTAACTTAAATAATTTTTTTTTCAGGACCTGGGTTTGAACTTACAACCTTGCACTCACCAGGCAGGCACTTGTACCATGGAGCTATATCCCCAGCCCCTGTGGTTATTTAAAAAGAATAAACTTATTTAGTCTTACTGTAAAGGGCGAGAAGAGTGAAATTAATATCACTGGACTGAACTGCTTATATATGTTGACAACCATAATATCAATATCTCCGTCTCAGTCTTTTAACTAAACCACAACTGAAAGTTGTTTCCATATGAGATAATAGTTACACTTTCCAGACTTAAGGTTCTGATATATTTGAGAGCATTGTGGACCATACATATCACATATATTCATATTATCTGTTCTCCTATTCTTTGTTCTCCTGTCCACAGTGCTTAAACAGTATAAAGTCCATTAAAAACCCTGCTTAAAAAAAGAAACTGTTTTAATTATCCCGAATTAGGAAATATACTTGGATGTAAAGCAATAAAGAAAGCCATAGGTTTATGCCACTAACATTCTTTTTTTGGTCTTTTTGAGACAGGGTCTCGCTATGCAGTTCAATCTGGCCTTGGGCTCACTTGTGTGGCCCAGGCTGGTCTCAAACTCGCACCGATCCTCCTGCCTCAGCCTCCCAAGTGCTGGGATTAGAGGCATGCACCACCATGCCCGGCATGCCACCAACATTCTTAATGCTAACAATTTCTTAACACAATTTCAATGTTTTTCTAATCGAAGAACAATAAAGAAGTTTCAGAAAAATAGCAGAAATATTTTAAAATGTACCGAAACTCTTTTTTTTTTTTTTTTTTTTTTTTTGTCTTTTTGAGACAGGGTCTCAGTATGCAGTTGAGGCTGGCCTTGAGCTCACTTTTGTAGCCCAGGCTGGTCTCGAACTCGCACCAATCCTCCTGCCTCAGCCTCCCAAGTGCTGGGATTACACGCACGCGCCACCACGCCCAGCATGTACAGAAACTCTTGATCCATTAGAATTATGATGATCAGAACTTTGGCAACTGAGATACATTTCAGACATTGTGTATCATTTCCTGTGATAAAGCAGAAGAAAAATTGCACCTAAAGGAACTCTTGCCACACCAAAAATGCCAACATTCTGTTGAATGGTCAACAGAGTCAAAAGAAGGGTAAAGTAAAAATATTTTCAAGCATAGGAATTTACTATTTTATTCCAGAACCACCTTATAGTTG
>PVJA010009093.1:30610-62068 GCA_004027025.1 Myocastor coypus
TATTCTTATCAACTTAAAAATTAATATATTTTAATAGTAAACATTTTTATGTACTTACTATTGTGAACATTCCTGTGTGGAGTACATTTCAGTATATATGATTATTAAACCTAACAATAATTAAAAGATTATGTTTTCAGATCATTTAACTTCTACTTTCCTGCCCACTGTCATTAAAATGTTTTAGTAGTAGTTTAAAGCAATTTTGTGTCCATGAAGTAATTTATTTCCTTAAATATATTGTGCAAACACTTAATCTTATGGACAAAATGTTGCTGCTGTTTGTAAAGCCAATTAAGGTGAAAAATAAGCATTTCCTTTCCACCCATAAAGTAGAGATGAAGATAATAACTTTTAAGGTATTAAATGCTTACTAGTGACTGGATTAGTTAGTCATCCAGTACATGTTATTTAAAGTGTAAGGCATGAAAAATAAATAATAGGACAATCAAATTAATAGCTGTTTTAAACTTCAAATTGATTTCAGTTCTATTATGATTGATACATTGCTACCAGTGGATTATAAAGAACTGAAATTAGCACCAAGCCTATAAACCAATTCTCACTTTTAGATCTGAGCTCAGTATGGAAGTGGGTGATATAAGTAAGGGAGAATTTAAAACAAACTGAAACCATTACAGTAAGCTATGTTCCTTCTATTTTTCTCTTCATTGTATTTTATTTTAGTGTAAATTCTGACTCCTTAACACACAGCTCCACGAGCACTCTTTAATGTTGAGGATGCACATAGAGCTCACAGACTCAATGCAAGTTACAGAATTATATTTTTAAAGGAATCCATTTTCAGCTCACTGACCTCCAATGTGCAATCCTTCCTACACTATTCCAGTCTGAAAATTCATGAAGGATTAGGATGTCTTGTTCTTGCCCACTGCTGCCTTAACCTGTCTCCTACAGTGAAAGGTGCACGTATTAGTCGCCACTGTACTACATTAATGTAGTGCATCAATCCATGGTAAGAAAATGTGCCAAACACAGCGCACAGTCTCAGTGTCAAGCACTGAATCCTCATGAGAGGATATAATTACAGGGAATGTCGTCCTTACCTTCCTGTTGAGATAGAGCTAGCATTAAAACTTAGGTATTCTTGTCAGTGTTTGAGAAATCTTGAGTGTTTCAGTACTACTGAATGGATAGCAGGAGTGGTAATTTTTATGAAACCCTCTTCCAATTTAGAATCTTGTCAAAAACTGTCTCTCTAGTGGAGAACTACCTGTGCCAAGCATAGATTTATTTACCCTAAATTATTTACCCTTTTACAACCTTTCATGTTCTACTGTGCATTGTAAGGCAGGTAAAGTCTCGAAAATCACCCTTTCCAAATTGCTTTAGACAACTGGTTTGAAGTTCCTTCCACTAGAAGCACTCTAAGGAAAAAGAAAGACAAGACCTTGGAAATGCTGCTTGCTAGTCATCATAGATATGGAAAAGTTAAACTCTAATGGATTGTGTGCAGTTTTAGTAAGCCTTTCCTTGGCTGAAATACCACTGTGCAGACATGTGGGGGCTCCTGATGATTCCACGGACTGATTTTTCCTAGTTGCAGCCCTGGCCTGGGACTTCTTCCTTCGTTCTGAGCAGGGTGGTCTCATACCCTACTACCCTTCTCACTGCTTGAAGAATTATTGTTCATTCATACAATTAAACTATGGAGGCTCTCTGTCTTCTTTTCAGGGCTATTAATATCTGTGTAATCAACTCCCTGTATTAAATTCTCTACGATTGGATCCTAACAGAGAACACAACGAACTCAGTATCAACAAGTAACGTTGGAACCAGGCCCCCGGAAATGACTCAGCAAACACACTCACATTCACACTTCACGCTTCATCCAGTCCACCCACGTGAGATTTGTAGGAACTTTGCTGGGAAACATAAACCTGTTGCAGCATCTGAGAGCTCATCCTGACCTTTGATGGCACAAGAAGAAGGAGCCACAGGGCCTGCATTGAGACACAGTTTGGTCTTTCTCTTTCTTTCTTTCTTTCTTTCTTTCTTTCTTTCTTTCTTTCTTTCTTTCTTTCTTTCTTTCTTTCTTTCTTTCTTTTCCTTTCTTTCTCAGCTCAGTTTTCTCTGCATATTTTTCTTTTATCTTTTTTTTTTCTTTTTAGGTAAAGTGCTACAGGGTGTTCAGGGTCTCACTACTAGACTGGACTCATAGTGATCCACCTGTTTACAGCCTCCCAAAATCTGGGATTGTAGGCACATGCCGCTATACCCAGTATCCATTGCTTTCTCAGCAGGCCCTAGGAGCAGGGCTGGCACAGCAGGCCCAGGGATCAAACCCCTGCACCTGCTTGCAAGTGCTTTAATCCACTGAGCTACTTGGCCAGCCCTTCTGCATACTCTCATGACTTTAGGAAGAAGAAAATGACACTTTTCAAAGCTTTAATTTAATAAATCAAAGCTAAATACTGAAATAAAATATAATGAAGCAAAGTTACTTTACTATTTTATCTAATATTCAGGGTCAGAAGAGAACTATGTTATTAACTTTAATCAAATGATGATTGAATATAAATAATTTATAACGAGTTTTAATTTACATTTAGACATAATAAATTTTCTCTCATTCTGTTTCAATGTTTTGTCTCTTTAGTAATTGCTTTACAGGAAATTTCAGTAAGAATCTCTTTTTCACTTCTACTCTCAGTAACAACTTTGAAAATAATAATACATGGTATAATATCTATTGGTGTTTTCTAATTATGAATTTTGATTTTATTTTTTACAGCATAGAAAAGAAGAAATCACCTCTTGCCTGCACCTATGGTTTAAAGCAAATTCCTTTCCATTCCTTCAGTAAATGTTTTTCCTGATTTTCATGTTCCTATCTTAGACTAACTCATGGCCCATAGCACATAAATATGCTCCACTTTACTCAGATTCAGGATGATGGGGACTCAGTGGGGATAAGAATGGCAATGTTGGGGTTGATTTCAAAATGTCATCATTAGCCCTGCATCCCCTCACTTAAATTTTGTTGATGCCTCTATCAAGCATCTTTCTTCTAACAGGAGTTGCTCACCTTTGAGCCCCATTTTAATGAGTTATCTCATGTTAAGTCATGAAATCTGGCTTGTCCTTTACTCTTTATGTTGTCTCAGTTTAGTACCCTGATGAAGTTTTTTGAAATTATTTTCTCTTAAGGTTTTACAGCCTTTTCTTTTGTACATTTTTTTAAATTTTTGTTTCTGTTTTTGTTTTTAATTTCATTTCACATCTGATGTTTTTATTGTAGTTTGGTCCTAAGAAAGGTTTCTTATATTTATCCTTAAATTTTTATATTTTTTAACATTATCTCACATCTTTTCTCCTAAATCTATATTTTTCAAAGTAATACATTCATATACAAGGATTTTATCTTATATGTGTTGAATATTTTCAAATGTACATATTCAGCCATGCCCCTGAAAGGAGCAGCAGATTGGGCTGGCCAAATAGCTGAGTGCATTAAAGAGCTTGCTTAGGCAAATGCAGAGACCGGGGTTCAATCCCCAGCGTGCATTGCTGGTCCTGCCCTTGGTATGTGTTGAGACTGTGAATGAGACTGGCCACGGTGGTACACACCTGTAATGCCAGCCCTTGGGAGGCTGAAAACAGGAGGATCACTAAGAGTCCAAACTTTGTAATGAGACCTTGTAGACCCTGTACTAAATATAAATAAACAAAAGGTATATAAGATTAAATTACTTATACAATTGTAGGTGACATACATTCTCCTTCAGAACAGAGTACCAAATTATTCTTTATCTTCTGGAAGACAAAAGAAAGAAAGAAAGAAAAAGAAAAACTGCTAATGGCCAAAAGAGAGGACATTAAGAGGTGCTAATGGTTTTTGAAAAAGAGTAAAATGATTAAAAATGTACCTTAAAAAGATTAATTAGGCACTTGAGTAAAAAAGAAAAAGAATGAAAAAGATCAAGACAGAAGACTAATTCCCAGGCTTCAGCAGCAATAAAAAAGACAATGGAAATAAGCATCTATAGAAAGTAAATGATGAAAAAAAAATCAAAAGACAAAGGACTGACAAAATTTAAAGGAGACACAAGATTTAGATGGCTAACAGTTCACAAGTACTTACACAGGATGGCTGAGATGATTGTGCTTATAATTTCCACCAGTTTTATGAAAATAGTAGTTAATATTTAAAATTTTCACCTTGACTAATTTATGCTGATATCTGCATCTAAGCAACTACATTGAAGACAGCAATATGTAATATGAAAAAAACATGCTTTAAGTACCTGCCATCTCTGTCTTCTAAATACATACCATTTATAATGTCTTATTGATTTTTATTCTCTTTAAAATAAATGAAAAAAGAATAATGGTTAACATTGATACTTCCATAGCAAGCAAAAGCATTGCTGAAGAAGAGTTCATATCAGAGGAGAAATAGATTTAACTTAAAGTAATATTGTGAGACAAAACTTAATGGAAAGTTAGGGCATTGTAGTTATTCTTGTAACTCTTCATGGGAATTGGCAGCTCTTTATTGTGTCATGATATTTTCATTTATATTTCAATACATTGGAGTAACAAATAGACAATAAAACTTATCACAAACATGATGTTTTCATTTAACACAGTGGGTGTATTAAATAGAAGCATGCCATTGAATCACTTTCTGTGATATAAGTGTTTTGCCTCTAATTACACTGAACACATGATTTATTACAGTTACATTAAATTAGAAATATTTTTTCTCTTTTCTTGATGTTCTCTTGCTAATTATACCCAAACATGATTTACTTCATGCTTATGAATAGATTATAACTATTAGTTGAATATTTTTTCCCGCAATACTAATGACACAACTCTGCATGAAAGCCTTTATTTGTTAGAGAAACCTGAAGCTTATAATTAATCGCATCCATGAGCTAGTTTTCTCCTCTTCTTACAGTATTTTCAAGCACCATGTCTTCCAACTTCTCTCTTTTTACTGATGAGTTTTGTGGCTACATTTCTTGATCTTCAACTATTTCTTCCCCCTTTGCACATATTTCTTACTTAACCCCTCCTAATGAGTCTTCTGCAAACTCTTCTATGGAAATGCTTCTGTAAAAGGTGATCACTGGTCTGGATCTTTGACTTCTGGATAGAAGCATTTTCCTTTTCTTTCGGAGTATTAGACTCCAGAAAGGCTTCTTTGGCATTGCCTCTGCATTTCCAAATAAATTCATCTTTCCAGGAATGACTGCAAGATTGTTTAAGGAGAGGAAACTTATTCTGGTACAGGGAACTGTTTCTAAAACTGCAGCCATCTTGATTTAGGTTGTAAAAACTCTTTATACTATTAAATTTACCTAGGATAATTTTCTTTCAATTTCTTCTTACCTTGTCAAGTCTCAAGATCATCTGCCATGCTTGTCTATTTTGGAAAGCCACTGCATCTCTCAATATTCCTCCCTTCTTCAAACTGCATTCCCCAAAGGATCTGGGGCCATGAGTGAAAGTGAAGCCAATCCCAGATTGCTAGAATCCAAACAAATAAGCAAACACACACACACACAGACACACACACACACACACACACACACACACACACATATATATATATATACTATTAACTAATATATATATTAACTAATATATATTATATATTATATATTATATATATTATTATAGTATATATTATATTATTATATATTATATACATTATTAACTAGTACTTAAAATTACCTAGTAATGTCATAACTAATATACAGAAGATAGGTGAAAGGAGGAGAGTCTCAAAGTTTTTATACTACATTTCATGTTGCTGTACAATAAAACTCTCTTCTATGATCAATTACTTCTATCACTATATACGTTATATATTTCCTTTCCCCTCCCTTCTGCTGGCTAAAGCCCTCAGGCACACTGGCTGAGCCAGTCCTAGGAGACAAAACATTACCTTCTCTAGCATGCACTTGTGACTTATAAAAGTTTGAGCTATTCATCTTCACATTGGCCTGGAAGCCTTAGAAGGACTCACTCTCTCTCTCACTTTGATACTTCAAACCATGTAGAGCACAGAGGAAGTATACATAGTCCTTTCTATGCTGTTAGTAAGAGTAGTGAGCCTTTGGTAGCTGAATTCCAGGATTCCACTCTTTTGTTCCTCATATTTTTTAAGAGTATACTAATTTCACAGAGTGAGGGACAAAATGCAAATTCATATGGCAACTCTTCCTCCCCAGCTCTCCTTGTCCATCACCAACTTCTCTCAGATTCCAAGGATCATGTACCATATTTAACCCCAAAATGAGTCCTCACCAGAAGATAAGCCCTTATGTGACTTTTTTAGGGTGATCATAATGAAAGCCCTACCCCTCAATAATCCTCATTTAAGATCATCAGCCAAATGGATGTATTTAGTACACCCCTTCAACACATAGCAGACATATTGAATTGTATGATAATAATATATGTATGCAATTAAATATAAATATTATTGGTGTTAATACTTAAAATAAATGATCGTATACATTATAAATAAGCATTTGAAATACCCAAATGTGCAGCTTTAAATGAGAGGTCAATGCATATGCCATCAACCCTGATTACCAAATGACCATCAAAGTACAAACGCAATGCATAAATAATGAATAGAGGTGGCCCTATATACTATTCAACTTTGTAATTCAATATGTTGTCTGTTGAAATATATGTAGTTACTGTACTCAGGTAAAGTATAGGTTTCTGTATGTTGCTGTCTACAATTTTTGTTGCTTTTGTTTGGGCTATCTTTTTTTTTATGGTACCAGGGACTGAACACAGGATCCTGCACTTGCCTGGAAAGTGCTTAGATCTGTCTCCCCAGTCCAGGATTATGATCCTTAATTATTATCTTTCTTTTGTCACACTTATATTACAAGTCTTCAACTAACACTTCATCTGATAGAAACAGCGAAGTCCTGTCAGGAAGAGGTCGCCACTTGGGTGAATTCATGGGATTACATTGACAGACATCTGTTTTCAGTGCAACATGGGCAGCTTGCATAGATAAAAGGTGCTCATTTAAGGACAAATCTACGACTAGACATGAGAAACTGAAGCCAGTGATTCTATGGGAAGAACTGGAGTCTCAAAAATCCAAACCCAGAACCTGGGAGTTGCAAAGTTGTAATAATGTTCCAGAAGAATCTATTATATGTAGATTTTTGTACATGAATCAGTGAATAAATAAAGCTCATTGTACATGAATTCATGCAGATTGAAACACCTGAAAAATAATATGTCCCCTACAATTAGTCCAATTGCATCTTTTGGAACAAAAATTAATATAAGTCCTATTTTTATTTACAGGGAAATATAGTACTCTGACAGACAGATACTGGTTCTGGCTCTTCATCAAGTTTAGCATCATAAAAATATAGTTATTACCTTTGGCTATAGATATGGTTAATGCACTGGGAGATCTTCTATAGCTGCTAAGGGAGAGAGGTGAGTGAAGGAGGTGAGAAATCAGGAAAGGAGTTTGATGGGTATTTTATATGCCACTAAATTACAGATGTTCTGACATACAAGTCAGGGCACTGTAAAACAACAGCTCTCCTTCATAGTGTTAAAAATGCAACTCCCAATATCAAAAGGATTGTGAAACAATGTTCTAGAGAAACCCAAAAATGTATCACGTTAATAGAAATATAGTTCACTTATTAGCTAATACTTAAAATTACCAGGTTTGCTTATCTTTGGAATATACTCTTGAAAAATTAAACTTCTTTTGAGTTTCCATTTGGCAACCAGGCATTTAGCAGCTGTAGTTCCTTGCCCATACATGTTCCTTATCTGACTTCCAGTATTGTTATCTGTAACACTTTGAGATCATCCCTAAGAGTCATGTAGCTGTTACCTCCGTGAAGCTGCAAGACCAATTCAGTCATCCAACTTATCCCAAAATATCGTCATCAGAATATACAGTGATCTCATCTGTTTCCTAAACACATTCTCTTTCTAGTCTTTCCTCATATTCAACTGCCTTTTTTTCATCTAGGAAAACATATCACTTTCCCAACTTCTGCCTACTGATAATTTTAACCACCATCCTGGTCTGTACTTTCAGATATGTTGGGCTTTTGTTGTTGTTTTAGTTTACTTTGGTTTTGTGTTTTGTTAGTATGTTTTCAGTGCTAAGGTTCACGGGTGCTATATCTCTAGACTTTAATTCTTTTTTTAATGTTTTGAGACAAGAACTCACCAATATGTTCAGGAATAATTCAGACTTATGATTTTCCCACCACCTTAAGTGCTGGGATTACAGTTGCTCTTATTAGAAATAGTGGGCTTGCTTATAGAATGATTTTCTAAGTTTTATGGATCCGTACAGAGATTCAATATGACTTCTAACTATATGACAAATTCTTCATCAAGTTGTCTGGTGAATCAGTGAGGAACCACTTTTCTCACCTAACTCTCCAGGGTTTCTCCATGTGAGCCATTGTCCTCTGTCTATCCCCTAAAAGGACCTGTGGCCACCTGTTCTCTGCTTCTTTACCTGATATTGGATATCTTGTTTTAAGTGTATTGTCCTTATTTTACTCATTTTATTACTATATAACTTTAAAGAATGACATTGCGTCTACTTTAAGTAGAGCTGACCACTGAGACCATGAACATTTTGCTGTATTAACTAACATGTAACACTGAGGACCTAGCGCTCAATTGTATAATCACTATTAATTCTGTAGTGTAAACATCCAACCTCATTATTTTCACATATAAAGAATTTCTTTAATTCCATAAAGTTCCAGAAATTGCCTGTGGATAACACCCATGCTTTCAGTATCAGGGCTATAAAACAGAATATAGATAGATAGATAGATAGATAGATAGATAGATAGATAGATAGATAGATATCAAGCTTTCCTTCTGTCCATGTTTATGTTGGACTCCATGCCTGACAATGGTATAAAATAGGGAAGAAAGATTAATGTTATTCTTGCCCTGATGGAATTATGCTCTACTTAAAAGTTCCAAGTAAATATAACACTTAATAGCATAGTTAAGTGTGGATAGTGATATTCACTTGCCTTCGAAGCTGTTACTTATTTTTTATTTTTCATTTTTATTTATTTATTTATTTTTATTTTTTTTTTTCGCGGGACCAGGGTTCAAACTCAGGACCTTGCACTTGCCAGGCAGGCACTTGTGCCTCGGAGCTATCTCCCCAGCCCCATGTTACTTGTTTTTAAGGAATACAAACTAGTAAAAAAAGTTTTAAAAGTGATAAATAATTTTATAAGTAAAACTCAGTAGCTATTTACTTATTAAGTCTGCTACACATTGAATAAGAAATGTCACAGTCAATGTATTATAACAATATTTTAATGAATATATCTGATACTTATGAAAAGCACTCATTGGTAACAAGTCTGAATGCCAGACTCATCGAACTCGTGATGAACATACCATGCCAATTTCTCAAAGCTAAGGATGTTCAAAATAGATCTTCTTTGTATATGAATAGAGATTAGTGCGTTTTGCTACAGCGGCTATGAGAAATGAAACATTTCTGAATCAGTCTGTACTAAAATTGCTACATTAAATTATTTCGTTCAGAAATTGCATTCATTTCTGCATTTCGTTAATGAATTTTAGTTGGATAAAAATTATTTTCATAGAATGCAAAACATATGTGAAAATTTTGGGTGGAACTCAGCATGTGTGTTTGTGTACGTCAGTGTGTGTTTGTGTGTGTGTGTGCATGGGTGTGTGCACACATGTTCACGTCTGTGCAGTATATGACACTGAAATTACCTACCTTGGTAATATAGTTCCTATTATCACTTGACTAAGGTAAACTTGTTAATACAATAAATAAACTTAAAACAGTTTATTTAGTGCAAGATCATTTAGATGCATGGAATTCACCATTCAAAATATATCTCTTCTTTGTAAGTCACAATCTATATGTGTCTTTTTTATTTTGAAGACAATGAAAACAATTTTAAGAAACATTATAAATATTATAGAATTTCAAAAAGCAATGTAATAGGAATGACTGTTATATTTCATATTGTTTTCTTCAAAGTAGTTGTTCAAGTTACAAGATTGAGGAATACAGATTTGGTCAGAAAATTAAGCATCAACTGTTGCTTTCAATAAACCAATAGAAAATAATAATGCAATTATCTTAGGTAATTTTTGTGTGTGTGTGTGTGTGTGTGTGTGTGTGTGTCCCTTCCTTCTTTTTTTCCTTTCTTTCTTCTTAGTTGTTCTTTCTTGTTGAACAGTTTATTTCCCTTTCACAATATCTATTGTATTTTCAGACTTTATTTACTCTTTCAGGTTCTTAGACTACAGAGACAACATGAATTTTACACATGCGGGACTGATTAATTTTACTTATGAGTATGGTCTCTAGCTGTGTCTTCCCTATAAAACCCTCAAACTTATCTTTCTTTATAGCTGAGTAATACTCTGTTGTATAAAATTACCATGTCTTTTATGTACCTCGTTCTTCAGATGAGCCATATGCACTGACCTAAAGACATAAGCATCTGTTTTTCAGGCCAAGGTAGGTAAAGATAATTTCAGGCAACTGCCTGAGAAAGAGCATCTGGTTATCAGTCTAATTCAGACATCTCCTTCTCCCCAGTATCACACTTGCCTCTGTATCTCTGACCCTGACTCTTATCTTAATCACTGTTGATCACTTTTTAAAGCCCAAGATTCACATATTATTGGGAGTTCATCTGAGTTAAATGACATCTCAAAACCATAGTCTAATACTTGTTGAGTGGTTCCACAAATGTAGAGGAATTTTGACCTGGAAATCAGGAACACGACCTGTGATCTTTTTATTAGAGCACCTTTTCCCATCAACTGCTTCACTTCCACGATCAGAGTTTCACATCCATGGAAGCCCACTGCCTGGTGAAGCATCAGCTCCTCTGCATCTTCACAGTAGAACATCATTTTCTCCTCATTGCCCAAGACCATTCTCCAGTCCCTAGAGGTGTGTCTTTTCCTAGCTGCTGATGAATGAGTAGATTTCAAAATCATTGCTTCCTTAAAGCCTGTAGGACATGCACACTTCCATTTTAACAGAGTTATAAGGTAATTTACTTTATCATATATTTTTATAATCTACTCATGGATTATTCTATCAAATCAGGATCTAGGTTTCAAGTTCTGATATAGTGGTAGATTAGAAATTTCTCAAGTTTTAACTCCAACCTCATATTCTGAAGGAGTACTGATGGGTAGGCTATAATTGTTCAAACATAACTTTTCACAAGTCTCTTTATTTTCTCACAGTACAGTATTCCAAAGTCACTTTTAATAGGTGCACCTACAATGTGCATATTCAAATCAATACAATTGTATTCAATTGTTAATTACACTATTCAGCCAAGACTTTAGGTTGACTGCTAAAGTATCACAATTTAATTTTTAGTATGAAAGTATATTTTATTAAAGATTATCCTAGCTACCATTTTCCTCATCTATTGATGAGGATGAAATAAATTAAGCCACCTCAAGTGAAAACATGTCATCTACATCCATTATTTTGCTGAGAAATTTTGAATATTTTACTTGTAAAAAGCTTTTTAGGGGAAGCAGCTTAACAACATTAAATTGAACAGGTGTAAAGCTACAAAGTTCAGCTTGGAGTTTTGGAAGGTATCTGACCTAGCAAGCAAATAAGTGCCTATTGCATTATTTATCATTTCATTTTACATATGTATTTCTATTATTCTAGTTTGCATAGGTAGGTGGAAAGAAGGGCATGCCTAGGGTCACTGATTTAAAATTACACTGCAGTTTGATCCTGAAGTCACCGAGTAATTATGTAACCATAGCAAAAAGCTTTAATTATTCTTCATCTCAGTTTCTTCACTAGTAAATTCTTTTACAGTGTGTTTTGATTTGCACTGAATTTGTAATGATGACAGTAATTAAGGACAGTTAATATGTAAAGGAGCCATCCGCACTCTAATGCTCTCTACAACTTTATTGACAATGGCCAAGAAATGGAAATACCCTCTCCTTATCAGCTGACAGGTAGCATATTTATTTATTTATTTATTTATTTATTTATTTATTTATTGTTTTTTAGAAATAGGGTCTCACTATGCAGTTGAGGCTGGCCTTGAGCTCACTTTTGTAGCCCAGGCTGGTCTTGAACTCACACCAATCCTCCTGCCTCAGCCTCCTTAGTGCTGGGATTACAGGCATGAGTGACAGGTAGCATTTTAAATGAGATGCAGATATACAATGGAATACTAAACAGTCAGGAAAGAATGAATTCCAGTCATTTTTGCAACATGGATGGAACTTTGGAACTGGAGATCACTATGTTAAGTGAAATAAACCAGACACAAAGGGATAGGTAGTGCATAACCTCACTAATAAGTGAAGCCTAGAGCAGCTGATCTCCTAGAAATGGAGAATTATAGCCACCAGAGAGTTGAGAGAGGGAGGATGCAGAGAGATTGATCATTAGGTACTGAGTACTGGAGGAAGATCAGTGTGGCTGTGAAGCAGGGTGCCAGTCGGTGACAATGATGTGTAGCACACGTATAGAAGTTAGAAGAAAAGGCTTGGTTAAAAAAAAAAAAAAATGCTTGGTTGTTTGAAAAATTGAAACAGTTGAAAAGGTTAGCATATTTAACCTGATTACAAAATGCACATGTATTGAGATATTGTATGAAACTCCAGTAACTGATAAGTATATTTTTTGCTTTGTGTATCAGTTTAAAAATAACTAATTTTGGGGCCCAGCAGGATGGCTCAGTGGTCTAAAGTGCTTGCTTAGGAAAGCTTGGATGGCTGCAGGGACCACGGTTCGATCCCCTGCACCACAGACTGCACCAGCCCTGCCCTGAGGGCAGGCTGAACCGGCCATAAAAATAAATAAACAAACAAACAAAAGTTCTGAAACAGAAAGAAAAAAAAGATAATACTTTAGACCTGGGCGTGGTGGCGCACGCCTGTAATCCTAGCACTCGGGAGGTTGAGGCAGGAGGATCGATGCGAGTTCGAGACCAACCTGGGCTACAAAAGTGAGTTCAAGGCCAGCCTGAACTGCATAGCGAGACCCTGTCTCAGAAAAAGACAAAAATAAATAAATAAATAAATAAATAAATAAATAAATAAATAAAGCCTAATTTTAAAAGCATGGACTATCAACCAGAGACTGCCAGGATTTGACCTGAGCCATTTCATCTAACAACTTACCCTAAATTCTTATCTATGGTTCCAGTCTCCTTATCTAAAAGATCCAGAAATTAATTGTTGCTACCTTGTGAGGATTAATCTAGACTGTAAACTTGATTGGGATGAATGTAGTAACTAGAGGAAGTTACCACAGCACACTTCTCGGTGTGTCTTCAAGTGTCTCCAGAGGCCACTGGGAAAGTGTGATACACACTGCAGTAGGCTGGAGGCCCTGGTGGAACTAAGCACGAGAAGAGAAAGCCCTTCCAGCTCTTCCTCTCTTGTTCTTGCTCTCCCTCGTCCTCTTTCCCACTCCTTGCTGCTTTACCTTTTGTCACCATACCTTTGCCCATTCTATTTTCTAGCTTTATATCTGAACTTCATTTTCAGACTCATACATTTTGTTCCAGTGCCTTCATATGACACTTTCATGTGTACTACAAACATGCACAGTGCTGAAATTGGTCTGTGGCATAGTAGAGAGCACAGTTTGGTTCCTTTTCTAAGTAAATGCTAAGTGAGGATATTTACTACGATGTTTCCTAAGAATTAGTACAGTAGAAGCCTGTAGGAATTAAATTCAGGCCAGAGATATAGTTCATCAGCATAAGCACCTGTCTGGCAAGTACAAGGTTGAGAGTTCTATCCCTGGTACCACAAAAAAAAAAAAAAAAAAAAAAAGAATTAAATTCAGCATAAAATAAAACATCTGCATTTTGAACATGCTCTCACCACCTGCTCATTTGCAGCTAGCATAAAATTAAAATAACATTGACCTGAAATGAACTGAATTCCCCTCTAATTCCATTTGACTATTTAAATTTCAGTATATATGGCTATTTTGTTTGAAATATTCATGATGAGTAAGTACTCTAGGCTCTGCATATGTATTGTTATTTGTATGAACACATACATAAATAGGAAGGTTTCTGTACATTGTGTTGAAGCATGTTAAATTAAAAATACTTAGATTATTACTTCTTTTCACTTGTAGAAATGCTATTAGATGTTAGGAAGACATTATTTGTTGGCCCGGCCAGATAGCTCAATGGATTAAAGTGCCTTGCTTATGCCAATGCAAGTTAGAAGTCTGCTCTGTGTAGTGAGATCCTACAGACCCTGTACCAAATACATTTTTAAGAAGGAGATTATTGGTTGTCCTATGAAATCACTATATACTTACAAGTGTAATTGTTCATATAACATTGGAATGTGAAGAAATAAACAAACAGAAAAAGTCACCCAAACTATATCTAACCACAGAAACTTTCAGATAACTCATGCAGCACAATGAGATACATCTTCTGATATCAAAAGAATAGTAATTTTAACAATGGAAAATTCCTTGTTTAATATTAACTTTAAGTAGAGAAATACCCTGCACTTTATTAAAGAACATTATTTATTTATTTATTTATTTATTTATTTATTGTCTTTTTGAGACAGGGTCTCGCTATGCAGTTGAGGCTGGCCTTGAGCTCATTTTGTAGCCCAGGCTGGTCTCGAACTCACACGGATCCTTCTGCCTCAGCCTCCAGAGTGCTGGCATTACAGGTGTGAGCTACCACTCCCAGCTTAAAGAACATTTCAGAAGGCAACTACATACCATCTTCAGTGGACTCAAAAGCTCATTTCAGCTAGTGTATCATGTTTTAGCTTACCTCAGATTCTCTAGGAATGAGACTTTGAGTAAAATCTCATGTGATGATAATTTACCCATGTCTTAGTTACTCTTCTCTCCTTCCTGGGACAAATACCCGACACTCAAAATGAAGGAAGGAAAGGTTTATTAGGTCACAGTTACTGGAGGTTTCAGTCCATATTTGGTTGGACCAAGGCTGAGTGGAACAGGGAAGAGAGCATCCAGTTCGTGGTGGTGGAACAGCAACAATTGAGACAGAGGCTACCGATCAAACAGGAGCACAGAGAGCAACAGCTCTAGTCTGTCTCTCTGTCTCTCTTTATATTCCTGTCAGACTCTCTGCTTTAGGATATCCACCCTAGACCACACCCATAGTCCCAGCCCTACTCAGACTGATAATCTCATCCTTATTAAAACACAGAATCCCAGCGGTTCATGAGTCAAGTCTCAATCTATAGAAGTCCCCATCCAATGACTACATGAGGTTTTGGGGAGACAACTAGACATAAACCATGACAACCTGGGAAGACAGAAGGAAGATGAGGGGTCAGGGTGGGATGTGAGAGACAGTCTGGAACATGCTGGTGGTTGATGCTGATTAGCCATTTCCAGGCAGGCATTACATAAGAATTGTGTTGCTAAAATATCCATCCAGGGGCAGGGGACAAACATATCTGACTGCTCCCCTCTCCTATAATTCAAAGTAGAGCTATTCAAGGCAATATCAGGGCCACAGGAGACGTGGGTCCTCTGCAGTTTTTGCTCCCATCCATATAGCCTTAGAGGCTCAAAGATGGTTCAGAATTATCTCCAGGGCCATGTTGACCCAAGGGCAAAGCAAGAGTAAGCTCCTAGGTTGTTACTTAAATAAATCCAACTCACACTCTATGGCGTTTTCTGTGAACCTATACAATCAACCAGACTAGGCATTCAGATAAAGATAGATTTTTGGGGAACAGCTAGCAGGCTGGCTCTTTGGTGGGCCAAGACAGCAGTGAACAAGGCAAAGCACAGGTCTCTTAAGGTGTTTGGGAGAGTGGTGTTTGTGGCTTGGAACAACCAAGGGAAAGCTAATCTTAGCAGGGCTACCTGGTTTGTGAGGGACTTTCTATGTTAACAAAGGAGAGTTTTTGTGGTTACTTGCCCAGATCAAAGTCAAGAGGGTTTGTTCTGTAGTTTTGGGCTTTGTTCTGTGTGGGGACAAGGATGAGAGAGTTTGGGGGCAGGGTGCCTGGGAAAACTTTGAATTCCGACCTATCACATGGGGTCAGTATGCATGGCCTAAAGTACAGCACACTGCTGAGCTCTTTGGAAATGGACTATAGATAATTTTCAAAGGTGAACAAAAGCATTTCATAGACACATCAGAAGCTTACAACAGATATGAAGTGATGGCACTACAGCACAGATTTCTTAATAGCTCCAGATATCATCTCCTATATCTCCCCTATTCTTATTTTCTGGGTTTACATGAAGTGACATTCGTCATTTTCCTTTTAGTACCTGTCTGAAAAGTCTGATCCTATTTTCAGATATCCTCCTCTGTCTAATTGGCCCTTTTCCTATTTTTTTATGGTAATAATTACTAACATAGAATTACGATCAGTGGATCAGCACAGAGTATTTATAGAAGTGAAAATTCTGGTATCAGCCCATTTTGGCCAAAATGATGTCTCCGCCTCTCAGAAACTATAATCATGAAAAAAATCCTGTCTGTAAAATCAAAACTGGTGATTTGAAGAGTTGAGGGTGAGAAATTGTAAAGTTAAAATGCACAAAACGTTTAGGAAAGAGTTTCATATATGACATTTGTAACATACCTAAAACATGTTATATAAATCACTTATACATGCTTCAGTTGATGCTCAAATATTAAATCAAAGGTGAAATTATCTAGTGGACATACAAATGAACAACACTGAAATATATACAGGAACTATTGATATGAACATATTGTAATTTCATAGTTGAAAAATTCTGACATTTATTATGTATTGATTGTGCATTTACTTTTTAGTAAGGTTATTTTTTTCTGTTCTACCTACATATGCAAAGGTTTTGAGATGGGCGAGAGGATTTTGTAGCTTTATACTTAAAATATTACACAATCCACTCATTACTTAAATTTCAAATTCATGTGTATATCAACAGAAAATATACAATACTTGAAATCACTTTCATAACCTCACTTTGGTGCAACTACAATTTATATAAAGGAAAACTGAAATGGAGAATGATTGCTGTTTGTCCTAAACATTTTCATACTAATGAAACTCTTGGTTACCAAAACGGAATTCACTTACACCTCTAAGAATATATCAGATTCAGTCCAGCACACCATTGATACATGCTAAAAATCAATGAATGCAATAAACTCTTCAACAATTGTGTTTCATTTCATTTTTGATAATCCATGCTATCAACATTAAATTGAATAACAGCATGGATTTAACTTTATCTAAAGACCAATTTCTATCATAACAGCATTACAAATTGCTTATATTTAAGGTTCTAGGATGAATGACCTTGCTACAAAAATCATGTAGCATTTATGACTTCAGTAAACTTTGAAAAAGCATTCCATAAAATTATGCATTCTGAAGTTCCAACAACTGCTGTCTGGCTCAGCATCATATAACCTTTGCCATATCTGATTGATAATTAACTCAACTATATTTGAAATTAAGTAAGGACAAAACTATCATGATGTATTAAACATAAAAATGATGACAAGTTCTATGTCTCTCCACCATAAATGTTTACATTTTTATGTATTCAATAGTTTTTCATGTACAAGTAAGTTATTTCTTTTAAACAGACTTTTGACTTGCATAATTCAGTAAGTACCATATACTCTATCAAAGAGCTGTTTGGTAAATACACACAATAGAGACATGACCTTAAAATATGCAGTTATGGCTAAGTTGTCCTAGTCATATACAAGATCTAATAGCTCTTCTTATAGAATAAATTATGGCTGAACATTACATTCCTGCATCATGGAATGCATAATAATCTATCTTTGCAAATTAACTCTCAAATTTTCACTAGACATTAAAATACTTGTTAAAAATTTGCCTGTGGTCAGAATCTGAATCATCCCTCTTACAAAATCACACTCTAGTGAACCCTAGAGCTTATAAATTAAAAAATGAAATCACAGGGGCTAGTGAGATGGTTTAACAGTCTAAAGCACCTGCTTAGGAAAGTTTAGGTAATCGCAGGGACCGCGGTTTGATCTTGATCCTGGTACCACATACTGCACTGGCCCCACCCCCAGGGCAAGCTGAGCAAACTATAAAAAAAGAAAGAAAGAAAGAACGAAAGAAAGAAAGAAAGAAAGAAATACAAAGACAAAGACAGACAGACAAGGGCTGGGGAGATAGCTCCGAGGCACAAGTGCCTGCTGGGCAAGTGCAAGGTCGTGAGTTCGAACCCTGGTCCCACCAAAAAAAAAAAAAAAAAAAAAAAAAGACAGACAGACAGACAGACAGACAGGAAGAAAAAGAAATCAACAGCGGGCAAGCAGAACAGGAAGTGGTAGAAGTGGTAGCAGACTCTTTCCTCACTGACTCACCAACTAGCTCATATTTAGTAAGTTGTCATGGAAGACTAAAACAGAAGTTTCTCCAGGGCACATAGAAAACGTGGAATACTTGATTTGGTAATAAAATATAAAATTTAAAAGGAGAAAAATAGGTTGCAGATGGAATCATATTTAAGAAATCCTTGAAGAATCTAAATATCAGTGTTTCATCTATTTGAGAGATTGCCCTGGTTTGAAGATAGCCCATTAAGTTTATCAGAATACCCAAAGGAGGGGACTGCAAATAATAAAACCATTCTAATGAAATGTAGATTAAAATTAAAAAAGAATTGAAAATGCCGAGTGAAACCCATTAGAGTATAGCCTTTAGTACTGTAATCAGAAGATGATTACTTACCTTGCCACTTAACTGTGTGCCTCTTTCACCCACAGACAAAATGTTGGGCACGGTGTCACAGATACTTGTAAGACACACAGAATGGTGTCATTTGAGTGGCAGATAGCATATTCCTCCTTCCAAGTGAATCATCCAAATTTCATTGAGTCTACCAAGCTTACAACTATGCCTCAGGGTGCTAACATGCACTCTTGCAGGGTAATCGTAAAAGATTTGGGATTCAAAGCCTGAAGATAATTGTATTTCTATTCATCAACTCCAAGAACATTTATCAAAGTCAGGTAATTTTAGCCTCGAGAAACAGGAGTTCCTGCTCAAAACTAATCAGAAGTTTTCACTAAGTATCCAATAAAAAACGACAAATGAAATTCCCTACTTGGAGTTCTGTAAGAGTGAAAATTCAGTCATTGCTTCAGACTGTGTATTATAAATCCTGAAGCATGCAGATGGAAAGAGAAGAAATAGACCTTCTCAAACATAGAAAACATCTTAATTTATAAACGTTCACTAATAAAGGCGACATTGATTTTCAAGAGACTTTGTGTTCACAAGCATATTTTCAACTTACAGAATGAATTCTGAAAAAGGTTACTTGATTTGGGATTATTAATGCACGAAGAGTTTGATAAAAATGACAGTGTGGCACAGAATCAATTTATAGTACATCTTTTTCAAAGTCTTTTTTATTACTTTAAATTTTTAGTATAATTATTTGCACAAAATATCCAACTTCAAATTTTCATAATAATGTTTCTACTTATTCAGAACTTTTCTTTCTTTACTGAGGAAATATTACAAGATCTGATTTCAAAAAGAATAGAAATATATACAATTGGAATATATACAAGAATAAGAAAATCAAATAAATAAGTAGTGATAATTTTGGAGAACTTATTTAGAGAAAATATATTGCTAAATATAGCAATTTGCTATTGACTAAACACTTAAAGGAAGGCACTTATAAACATTGCAGAATCAGCCTCAGTAATGAAAACTATCTTGCCTAAGCATTATGATTCAAAAACCTACGCCAAAATATTAAAATTCATGGTTAAAATTCCAAAATTAATTTGATAAACATTGCTGGTGTCACTGCTACAAACCTCTATTGTATAGTACTATCAAGTTCTTGGCATAATAGTAAATTTTAAAAGCTACCACCTGTAAGAGCCATCGGAGTCTAGTGTCCAGTGTGCCTGGATAATAGCCATTTTATACAACTTTCTGTTTACACCTTGCCTTAGTTACTTTTCTCTCCTTGCTGGGACAACTACCTGACACTCAAAATTAGGAAAAGAAAGGTTTATTTAGCTCACAGTTACTGGATGTTTAAGTCTATATTCAGCTGGCTCCAAGGGTAGCAGGGTGGCACATGGCAGGGGGCAACCTTTCATGGTGGCAGCTAAAAGCAAGAGCAGGAAGGAGAGCAACAGCTCAAGCAGCTAACTTTTGTTCCTTCCTTACATCGAAATGCAAATCACCAGTCCCAGGAGAGGTGCAGCACCTATTCCCATAATAATCAATTACAAATGCCAAAAGCCACCCATGACTACATGAGGCTTTTGGGGGACACTTTTACACAAACCATAACATCCCACTCCCGGGTCCTCAAAGACTCTTGCATTCTCTTTATCCAAGAGAGATTCTAGAGTGTCATCTTTAAGAATGCCAAAGTCCCAACAGTTTCAGTGTTGCTGAAAAGTTCAAGTTCCAAGACTCTGTGAACCTCTATACAAAGGAAAATTTAAACACACTCAGTATTCAAAGGCACAAAACGAACATTACCATCCCAAAAGGTACACACAGCAGGATAGCACGCATTAGGACCACCACAAGTCCAAACTCCAGAAGGGTCACTATTAAATCCTGTAGGTTATCAGGGAACATTCAACGCAACCTATAGCAAATTGTAAGGTCCATGTGGTTTCGCCACTATGGCACTCTTGGGTAGTTGCAGCTCTCATGTCTTCTCTCTTAGTCTGGCTTTGCTACCTCTTTGAAGTGTCCCTTAGACTATTCACATTCCTGGTTTTTGAAAATTTCTAGGGTTTCCACTGAATAGGCTTCTCACTCATAGTTTCACACACTGCCCTCTGAGGGACACACAGCCTAGCCTCCCAGGTCTTCTGAAATTGAGGTGGAAGCCTTCTTAACCTCAGAACTCCTGCATTCTCAATACACATAAAACTACTGCTATGGGGATGATGCCAAGGTCTTTTGCCAGCTTGAGCGGTAGCCAGGCTTTTCTTTCTCTTGGCTGTAGGGGTCAGGTGCCTGGACATGTGCAAAATGCAGATAACTTCTCTGCCAAGTCAAAATACAAATGATTTGGAGTCTAAAACCCAATTCAGTCCTTCTTCCCAGCAGAAATGTCCTGAGCCTGGTCCTTACAAGCCAGCTTTCTATCAGCCTTCTGATCTCCTAAGCTCTGACCAGAATCTCCCCTATACAAGAGCTGAAGCTGTTTGAGCTGTTGACAATTAGGCAACATTTTCAAGCCTTTCCTATATCTTCCTGTAAGCCATTTTCAAACACTCATGATCCACATGGTCAGGTTTAGTCACAGCAATGAACAAATTCTGAAGTACCAAATTCTGTCTTACTCTTCTCTTGTTGCTGGAACAACTACCAGACATGCAAAATTAGGGAAAGAAAGTTACTGGACATTTCTGTCCATATTCAGCTGGTTCCAAGGCAGAGTGGCACACGGCACAGGACAACCTTTCAGGATGGCAGCGAAGAGCAAGAGCAAGGAGGAGAGAAACAGCTAAGCAGCTAACTTCCTTCTTTACCTTGAAATGCAAAGGACCAGTCCCAGGGAAGGTGCAGTACCCATTCCCACAATAACCAATTACAAACTCCAGAAGCCTTTCCATGACTACATGAGACTTTGGGAGGATACCTATACATAAATTATAACACATCTAAATAGCTTTTTGTTGTATCAATTAACCTCTCTTTCTGTTTTCCATTTTTGCTACATTTAGTCCTGTTGGGATCTAAGCTTTCCCTGGAAATTAAATTACCTAACTGGGATTCTATCATTCTTTCCTTCCTTTCTTAGGCATATTTCTATAGGAAATATCTACATCCGTTTCTTTTCACATGTGGCTGAGGTAACATTTTGATTGCTTTTAGAGTGATAACAACTGTTTAATGAGAACAAGTGATAAATGAAGACAATTGATAAACGCTGAAAAAACTTACAAATAGGAATATTTGCTAAAGTTCGCTTATGAACACATAAACAAATAACCCATAGAAGTAGAGAATAATAGAGTTTCCAGTAACTGGAAAATAATTGAGTAAAACCTATACACTGTAAAGACAGAAAAATTATTTCCTTGGACCTATCAAGTTGAATAAAAAATGTCAGACAAAAGACGCATTTCAAAAATGAAACTAGAGTATAGAACGATGAAGAGTCAATTCTTTCCCCATTTTGTTCACAAACTTGAACAAAATTGAACCATGAATAGTCAATCTGAAAAAAAATACAATAATATGTAACAATATTGAGCTAGTAACAAAAGAAATATATGAACAATGAAAGTCCAGGACAAGATGGCTTCAATGCAGAATTTTATGGAACATTTAAAGAGTAACAAAATGCTAATTTATCTCAAAATATTTCAAAGTATCAAATGTAGGGAATTCTTGCAAAACTAATTCTATGACCACAGGGTTGCTTTAAATCCAAAACAACACACACACACACACAAATGCAGAGAAGACAGACACAAAATAACTCAGCAAAATATAAGCATTCTGAGTTCAAGAGAATGTCAAAAAGATTATATGGCAAAGTTATATTTATTTTAAGGATGAAGACTGGCTGAATATTTTCAAAGCAATGAATACATATATCACATATACAAATGAATGACAACACATGTTCAATTATCACAATAAATGCAGAAAATGTTTGATACAATTGAGCACTCTTCAGGCAAAAACTCTCAACACATTGAGTATAATAGGAAAATAATTCAGTCTGAAAAATACTATAAATGTCACATTTGGTCAAAATGTAGATTTGACAGAAGAAAACTGATTGAAGTTAATAATTTCAGTTTCAGGATTTGAAATAAAAACATAAAGATAGTACTGCTTTTACGTGTCAATGATGAGCTTACTAAAGAAAGATAATCAAGCCAAGATTCCATTTGTAGTAGTCATCAAAAACTTTGGAATTGAACTGTGGAAGTATGAATACACTAAGTGAAGAAATTGAAAAGTGCATAATAGTGGAAAAAAATACCTTTCATGAATTCACAAATCATTATGGAAATGTTTCCACTAACCAAAGCAGTGTATAGATCAATGGTAGTCTTTATATAAGTAGAAAACAATTATCTTAAAAATTCACATTGCACCACAAAGTAGAAGACATCGCAATACCCAACTTAAAACAGCACAAAGATTGAAAAGCCAATATGGTGCTTGTATAAAAACAGACATAAACCAACAGAATGGAATAGAAAGCCCAAAACTAAATCCATATACTTACAGTCTAATTTTGGACCAATATGCTGGGGATCTGCATTATAGAAACAGCAATCTGTTCAATAAATTGTTCTGAAAAAGCTGAATACCCAAATGCAGGTGAATAAATTCAATATTTTTTCTTCTCATGTACATAAATCAACTCACAATGAATAAAAGGCCTAAAAGTAAGACCTGAAAACCTGAAGTTAGTAAAATAAGGCATACAGAAAATAGTCTCAGATACAGATATGGACAATTTTTTATGACACCAATATCATATTTGACAAAGAAAAAGTAGACAAAGTTATTACACAGAAGTGGAGAGCTTCCATATAGCAAAGAACATTATCTACAGAGTGAAAAAACAATGGCTGAATGGGAAAAATTATCAACTGTACATCCAATATGGCATTACCATCTAGAATGTATAAAAAATTAGCAGCAAAAATAATTAAAATAATGGAAAATATACAAATTATCCCACCACACATAAATACTTCCAGGACAAAGAACAGCTAAGGAATTTCATGATGACATAGCTAGCCTTGTACATTTTGCTAAAAGATATTCTAGAGAGGGATTAAAATGACCACACTACATGAAGGAGAATGGTAAGAACCCACCAAATAGGGCAGTTAATCACTGGAGAAAAAGAGGTAGATACAACAGCAGTCTTTCAGTTATTCTTTTGTATACAGCAGCAGAATATTTCCGTTAGCATATTCTACAAACGAACTTGTCCTGCACCATATGGGTCATGATTCTACCTGTTTCTATAGGGTGGATATCAAGGAAATAGCAGTAGCTCGCTCCCACAAGTATACCTCACCACCAGTAAGCATCATGGACAGAACTTTGTGCAATATCAAATCCCCAAACTCTTAGAAGGTCTTCTCAAATATTTAACATTCCATCATTTCTGTTATGTTTTATTTTTACTAATTCTATACTGTCATGGAAACTTTTTCTTAGTTGATACTTTTGTATATATTAATCTACTCAAATACAGTGCAAGTACTCTGAACTGATTAAACCTTTATACGTATGGTACACCGCATTCTGGCCTCTAATTGAACTCACAATTTAATTTGAATTTTGAAATATTGTTTTGAAATAGTTAATTTTTAATTAATTAGAAATTTTAATTAATTAATTAATATTTAATTAATTTTCTGAATATTGTTTAATTATACTTTTTATTTTATGATTCATATTGTATTTTTGACTTCCAATCTATTTATTAGAGATGGTATATTTTTTCCTAGTATTAGAAACTTAAAGAAGAAAATATATATATATATATATATATATATGTATATATACATATACATATATATATATACATATACATATATATATACATATATATATATATGTACACACACAAGAGAGAGAGAGAGAGAGAGTTAGGATAGATTTACAGCTACTTTGTCTTAGTTCATTAAGAATAAAACTTTGTAGTAATATCGTTTAGACAAAATATCGCGTTGCAGCCAGGTGTGGTGGCTCACGCCTGTAATCCCAGCACTGGGGAGGCTGAGGCAGGAGGATTGGTGTGAGTTCGAGACCAGCCTGGGCTACAAAAGTGAGCTCAAGGCCAGCCTCAACTACATAGCGAGACCCTGTCTCAAAAAGACAAAAAAAAAAAAAAAAAAAAAAAAAAAAAATCACGTTGGCACTTTGTCCTCAGAATAACTACTATGAAGAAAGCTATAAGCATGGTATTACTCATTGTAACCATCCTACTAACTTGTTTTGAAACCATTTCATTTCTAGTTTGTCTTTTTTGTCTTATTTGTCATTAAAATAAATTTAAAAATAAAAAAGAGCTGAGGCGATAACTCATCAGTCTAAGTGTCTGCCTGCTAAGTTTAAGGACCCAATTTGATACCTGGCGCAGCATGCCTGCTAGCCCTGAATCCCTGGGTTTAGTTGCTCACCCTTTAACCAGGCTTGATGGTGCATGCATGTAATTCCAGTGCTGAGGAGGCTGAGACAGGAGGATCACTATGAATCTGAGCTACATAGTGAGATCATGTACCAAATAAATAACACATTAAAACAATTTAAATGTGCGTTGGCGTGCTACATAATAGCTCGAAAATTATCAAAAATGGCTCTTTATAAACTATTTGTCCTCTATTTCATGGGTTTTCTATATTTACCAGGCTGAAATACAATATAGCTGACTATCACCGAAAAGAGAAGCTCTCTCTGGAGAAAAGCAGCTTAAAGATACCAGAATGCATGACTTCCATAAATGAAGGGTTTAATTCTGAGTAATATACATCTACACAGACTATTAATCCCAAATCTAAACAGAATGGAAGAAAACATCTGCTTTATAAACAAAGGGTTTATTATAGCTTCTTCTATATGCAACCTGGAAGCATTACTTATAAAAAAAGATGTTATAATCCCACATGTTTGGTTCTTGATATAGCCTGATTATAATAGTAAATGATCAGCACCCAAATCAAGATAACTATAATTTGCTGCATTCAGTCCTTACGATAAGTTTTCCATAGCAATTCTACAGGGAAATGAACAAGTGGTATGCTAACTTTCTCATGATAACACACTGAGTGGCTAAAATTTCTTACTCCAAAGTGCAACAGGTTCTTCTGCAAGTAATAATCCCAAGAGAATTTACTTGAGGATTCTGTAAAATATAGTACAAACATGTGCTGTGTCTTATATCATTCGAGTCCTGATCAAAGACATCATCTTTGTTTTTGATTATTCCAGGTTCTGACTGGCTTCACTATTTCTGGACTTGCCTATCTTCAATACATTCACAACCCAGCAGCAGTTTTGTGAACCTTTAAGTTTACATCATGACAGCGTTAAAATTCCTCTCTGCTTTCCCACAGCCTGCAAAACAAACCACAGCTGTGCTCCTGGGTGCCTGGCTATTGATAACACTAGTGCCCTCGTTGTTGTTACTAGGTATCAACTGCATTGCCTGTACATACCTTGAACATGTGAACATTGATCCCAGTACTGTGGGCTATTCAATTTCCGGTATTTGGGAAGATTTCCTATGGATATCAGAATTAGCTCAAGACTCACCTTAGGAAAAGGCCTACTATGGCGCACTGTCTGGCTTACTTCCTAACTTGTGCAGAACATAAAGCATTACCACACCAATTACCACAAAGTCTTATCCCTTCTTTATTTCTGCTATTCACAATTTTTCTTCAAGAGTGATCCATTTAATTAACCTCTCTCAAAATGTTTCCCAATAAATCATTTGTAGTTCTAATTTAAATCTCAAATAAAGCTGATAAGGTCTAAATTTTGTAAGCAATCTTATAGCATGCAGATGTCAAGAAGTTTTACATTAAAAAAAATGTCATTATCATTCAGGCAAACAGGCCACCCCCTGACTGAGCTACTGTTTTATCTCTCTTTTCCTCATTTCTGCCGACATTTCTCCCTGAGGTACACTGAGATGTTAATGAATCCCAACATTTAACATTTGAACAGGACATCTAGTGGTACAGGAAATCTGTAGAGAAGTGCTGGAGACTCTGTGAAACTAGCTTGCCCAGAGGAATCCAGATGCCTGGTCCATCCCACCATGTGATATGAAGCACTTGGAACCTGGCAACTACTCTCACCAGAGGCACACCGGGTGAAACCTCTCTGAAAAGGGGAAACTCTGCACACAAATTCCCAATTTATGTTTTGTTCTATTATATACTCTAGATTTTGCTCCTATGGTATCAAGAACAAAACCAATAGTTAACAAAGTTTATCAATTTTTGAATTTTGCTTGATGTCCACATTATTGCAAGTAGAACCACTGTAGCTAGGATAGCATATGTATTGTAACCACTGTTTGCTCTTCATAATAATGTTGGCAAGCACTGAAGTAATAACCTCATCATAGTCATGCACCTAAAGACGGAGTACAGTGACAAAAGGAAATGAATGTCCCACTCTCAATTAACTGGGAAAGCAGGATCTAGACATAGATTCAAAATAAGGATCTCCAATACAGAGAAGATAGAGCTTTTTAGCATGACTTTGAGAGTAGTGATATAATTTCTTACTATCAAAACTTTAGAAGGATTATCATAGAAATCAAAATAAAGAGTTTTTTCTGAAGTAGAAAATGAGGCTTCCACATACCCAGAAAAAGTCTAAAAGATAACAACATGGAAGAAATCAGGAAGAACACATTTTTTTCTTTCTTTGTTTCTCATTTTTTCTTAGTTTTAATGAGAAATAGCAACAAGACAGTTTCAAAACACATTACTAGGACAGCCACAATAATTAACACAAAGCATATTGCTATCTTCGTAGTTGTTCAGAATACAAGGTGCAGACATGATAACTTTTCTAAACACTATTGGTTCAAATATTTCTTTTCATTGAACTAACAGAAAGTAGTTTTACAAATAGTCCAATATTCCATAATAGTAGTGAGTTATCAGCAGAACTAGCAATATCAGAAGCTGTTGACTTGAGCTTTTCATAGCTCAGCACACTAATCTGGCTTTACTTTTTATGTGTCGTGGGGAAACTTTTCTGCTGATTAATTATGTCCAAGTTAAAGCACGAGTTATATAACAAAACATATAACTTTTGTATTTGACAAGGTCAGTCAAATCCTCTCAGGATTTACCTGTAAACCATGTACAGCATTTTGTACATCTTTTGTCAGTGTCAGCCATCTGGATGAGTCACAACCATTGCTTGACCAGTTGGTTGTGAAAGCCTGAGAGAATGTTTTCTCTCTAGATGACTCTCCTTAGACACACTATACATCATCGATCCTTTACTTTGTGGTCCCATGATCTCCTTGAACAGAAAATTTGGGACACCACTAAGTTATAGGATGTTACAGTACAGGTATTCTTATCTCCAGAGTCCTCACTGACTTTGAAGGGCTAGGGCCAATATATATATATATATATATATATATATATATATATATATATATATGATGGAAACATTGCATGAATAATGTAACAAAGAATTACCATGAATCAGAATCAAAGAAATATCCTGGAAATTAAAAATTCCATTAAAGGCTGGTAAATCCATTTGAAAGAAATGGAAGATAGGCCTTCAGATCTTGAAGACACCCATGGAGCTAGTGAACACAAAAGGAAAGATGTCTTAAAAGAAGAAACAACGGAGTAATAATTCAACAGGTATAAGACAATGTAAAGATAAACAGCATAGATGCATAGATGTCAGTGAAAAGGAAGATGTAAACACAAATGACATAAAAAGATAATTTGCAGAAGTAATAGCACAAAGCATCCCAACATCAGAAAAGACAATGATATACAGAAAGTTAGGCATATATAATTATAATTAGCATCAGAGAAATAAATCTACACTAAGACATATAATCAAGATCTTAGAAATCCAGCATAAGGATAGCATACTAAAGCTATCAGAGAAAAGAAAGAGATTACTTATAAAGGAAAGCCCATATGAATCACAGCAGATTTGTCAACAAAAGCCCTGAGGTCAAGACAGCTTCAAGTAAATATTTCAAGTCAGCAAATTAAAAAACCTTGATCTTAGATTAATGTACCCTACAAAATTAACTTTCAATTAATGGAGAAATAACATATGTCCCTGACAAAGCACAAATAAATTTATGAAAGCAAAAGCAATGCCATAAAGAGTAATGAAGGATGTTTTAGAAAAAGATAAAAAAATAGTCATTATTCCAAGTAAAACTACAGAAGCACAATACAAAGCAGGATAAACAATTAAACACAAGAGAAAAAGTATGAAACCAACAGCAGTAAAATGACATAGCAAATGTCATTTTAAACACAAATGTAAATTTATAAACACAAATGTAAATGGTCTCGATGGACCAATTAAAAGAAACAGGCAGGTCAAGTGGGTAAAGAAACAAAATCTAACAATATGCTGTATATAAGAAACACATTTAACTGAAATACAAATTCATAGGATGAAATTAAATAGAAAACTAGACTCTAGGAACTCATTAAAAAGCAGGATTAACTATACTGTTCATAAATAATGTGAACATAAGATCAAAATGATCAGGTGAGATGAAGAAAGTCATTACATAAATTTTAGAGAAATACTCCAAGAGACAGTGATAATCATAAATATGGGAATACTCAATTATATAAGGCAAAACTTAAAGGAGATAAAAAAAATTTAAAAACAATGACACAATCTTAATGGGGGACCTTAACATTTCTTTGTGTAAAAGGGATAACTTAACCAGAAAATATTACCAAATAGGTAGCAGAAATGAACTGAACCATTAAAAAATAAAAGTATTAGAAATTTACAGAGTGTTCAACCCAACAACATCTATATACGCATTCTTTTCAGCTAAACATGGCATATTCTGTAAAACAGACAACACAGTAGTCCATAGAATGTGCCTAAGTAAATGAAAAGCAACTGAAAATATCTCATGCATATTGCCTGTGCATAGTACAATGAAACAGAAATTAATGACAAAAAACTAAAAGACCTCTATAGGGCTAGCGAGATAACTCCATGGTCTAAGCATCTGCCTGGAAAGCACAAGCCCCTAGGTATAATCCCTGGTACTGTAGGCTACGCCAGCCCCACGCAATGCCAGCCATAAATAGTAGGTGTAGTAGCAATGCCTATAATCCCAGTGCTGGGGAGGCTGAGCCAGGGGGATGACTGTGAGTCTGAGTTGTGTAGTGAGACCCCACACAAATAAATAAATAAATAAATATTTTAATAAAGATTTTTAAGGCCTCCATAAACACATGGAAATTAAATAACACCCTTCTGAGCAATCAATGGGTCATTGATAAAACTAAAGAAACAAAACAATATCTACAGTCAAAATCTCAAACACAACTTATCAGAATTTACAGGATATAGTGAACACAGTCTTTAGAGACAAGTTTATAGTGGTGAACACTCATACAAAGAAAACAGAATGAGAATAAATAAATACCTCAAGCTTCTAAAGAAGAGTAAGTCAAGTCTAAAATCCAAAGAATAGAGGAAATTATAAAGGTTGTAGCAAAAATTTACTCAATTCAGACAAAGAAAACAATACAAAGAATTAATGAATCAAAAATAGGTCTTCAAAAGTACAAATTTTGTTGATAAACCCCCATTAAAACTCAGCAAAAAAAAAAGAAAAAGAAATGAAAGAAAGAAAAAAAAAGAAAAAACGAATTAAAATTCATGCAATAGTGAAAGTACTACAGAACCTCTGAAAATTCTAAAGATCATAAACACCTACTTAGAAAATATTTACTCCCATAGGATGGAAAACAGAAGAAATGCATGAATTTGTAGATATGTATGAATTGCCAAAACTGTATGAGTAAAGTATAAAAATACTTTATAACTCAATATCAGTTAGTGAAATTGAAAATGTAGTAAAAACCTTACCAACAAACAGAAGGCCAGCTGCTGATAGCTTCACAACTGCACTCTACAAGAAATTTAGACAAGACTTAATCCCAATAATTCTCAAGCCCTTCAATGAAAATGAAAAGGAAACAATTTTCCCTAAGTGATTTCTGGTCACAAGTATTACACTAATATCAAACCCAGAGAAATACGTGACCAATAAAGGGAACCACAGGCCAATATCCCTAATGAACAAAGGTGCAAAAATAAAATACTAAGAAATAGAATGCATCAAATCATGGGGAAATAGCTCAACATATACAAATCAGTACAATTAACACAAATCATATCAACAGAGTAAAAACAAAAACTACATGATCATCTCAATATAAGCAGGAAAAGATTTTGCAAAAGTTCAATGCTCTTTCATGATAAAAAATCACACCAAAAAAATGGAATCGATGTTCTTTTTTTTTTTTTTTTGCAAAGAGATTAAGTTTATTTGGTGACTGCTGATGGCAAGCATCCAAGAGACCAAGCGAAAAAGGTGCTGTGGCAAGGGAACCCAGAAGCCTCTGGGGCCACATACAAATCTCACACAGGGCAAGGCATGGGCTCTGGGGAGTGGCAATGTCCTCAGCCATTGAGCACCATCTGGACAAGTTCTTCATAGTTGATACAACCATTGCTGTCCTCATGCCCTGCCACCAGCATCTCCACTTCTTCCTCTGTCATCTTCTCACCCAGTGTGACAAGAACATGACGGATTTCAGCACCCATGACAGTACCATTCCCTTCTTTATCAAACACTCGAAGTCCTTCAACATAGTCCTCATAGGTTCCCTGGTCCTTGTT
>PVJA010009094.1:0-33719 GCA_004027025.1 Myocastor coypus
AGAAGAAGAAGAAGAAGAAGAAGAAGAAGAAGAAGAAGAAGAAGGAAGAAGAGGAAGAGGAGGAAGAGGAGGAAGGGGGAGGGGGAGAGGAAGAGATCTATATCACAGGATGCTTGTACTCATCCTGAGGGGGTCCTAACAAGGGTGCTGAGAGGTACTGGGGTGGAGACATAGGACACCCTTGTTGGGATTTTGATAGAGTCACAAACAAGACCCTTAAGGTGGGCCTTGAGAGGCTCATGAGGAGGTCCTAAGGTGCTCCAGTGCACATCAGGGGCAAATCAACACTGCCTGGGGCCAGGAGGACAGGCCAAGTTTCTTTGGAGTGAGCACTATTGAGCATCATGCTTGGACAGGGAATCTTCCAGAAACTGACGTCATCACTGATTCCTTCACCATGCCTATGTCTGGCCCCGAATCAGCGGCAGAGGCTGGGGTGCCTCCCAAGGAGACTGAGAAGGTGATGGCCGGTGTACAAGGACATCCCAGATGAAGGACTGGGGCCACATAGACTAGGAAGTGCAAAGAGCAGAGGTGACCCAGGGGCCGAGCAGCGAGACCCCTGTGCCTTCTGCTGCTGCTGCTTTGTAACGCTTAGTCTCAAGTTTCAGTCCAACTCAAATTTGCTTTCTCCACCTCCTGTTTCTACTTGGGTCACCGTCCTGTCACTCAGTCCTCTGTCTGGAAAGCCACCATTAGGTGGCTTCACAAGGTTTTTGCCTCTGAAGGATGCCCCATGCGTTCCGACCAGCTCTTTGCTCAGGTTCTTTGGGGACTGGAATGAGCTGTGTTTTGTGCGAGAAGTCCTGTATTGACCTTTCCACTCTCTTCCCATCATGCATTTAATATTTCTTGAGAGTACAGTTTCTTTTTCTTTTTTCTTTTCTTTAACTTTTATTTGTTTATGTTATGGCTGGCTCAGCCTGCCCTGGGCATAGGGCTAGCGCAGCATGTGGTGCCAGGGATGAACTGCAGTCGCTGTGGTTACCTAAGCTTGCCTAAGCAGGTGCTATAGACTGCTGAGCTGTCTCACTGGCGTTTTTGGGTTTTTGTTGTTGTTGTGATTTTTTTTTTTTTTTCGGAACCGGGAATTGAACTCAGGCCCTTGCACTTGCCACTTGCTTGTTCTACTGAGCTATCTCCCCAACCCTCAAGAGTACAGTTCTCTAAAAGATCGCAGACACTATAGACATACTCAGTGCGGGGGACAGTGTAGCTTTCCTGGAAACACTTTCAAGCAGGCCCTGCGCAGAGCTGGGAGAGCGGCCACCGTGTGCGGCCAAGTGTGGCCAGTGCAGTTTGCAGCTTTTCCTTACTTGCCAGGCATGAGCTTTAAGATGCCTTTTGATTTCCAAAAATAACTGTGGCATCTTAGTAGGGATAAAGTCAAGCTATTGCAATCTAATCATATTTTTAGGCATTTGATTTTCCTTTTTGACACCGAAGCCTGTTTTCTTCATAAAGATACGGTGAATTTTCATCCTGTGAAAAATCACTAAACTTTGAAGAAGCAAGATTCCTTCAGCAAAGAGAGTCTTAATCCATTTAATAAATTAAGATTTCCCCTCCTTCTAAACCCAAGGTATTTCTAGCTGCAGCCAGCTGAGCACACAGTGCCATTTTTCACTTTAAACAGCCAGGAATGGGAGATCTGTCCTCTCCTCTGTCTGCTTGTTCTGCCCATCTCTGAGGGTTACTGAATAACTCTCCACTTCCTTCTGCATTTTTGCCTGGTTTTGCTGCAAATATTAGTTTGTTGTTGCATGTATAAGTGTTTATAATTGTTCTATGTGCTTCCTGTATCGAGTCTTTTATTAAAATAAAGTGTCCTTTTGTCTTCTGTGGACTGACTTTTGTCTAAAATGAGTTCCTTACAGATAGGACACAGTTATGTCAAGGGTTCTTATCCATTTACCCATCTTTTCCTTTTGAATGGGCAATGTAGTTCATTTGCATTTAAAGCAACCACTGCTAAGTAGAACCTTGGTTTGGGCATTTTGCTATTTATGTTTCATGTGCCTTATAGCTTTTATTTTTGTCCTGCCATTCATGCATAACAGTCTTTTGTGTTTAGTTCTTCCTCTTTTTATGGTAGAGAAATGTTTAAACTCCTTTCTGACTTTTGAGTTATTCTGTATCTATTTTCTTTACAGTTGCCATGGAGATTACATTTAACATCCTAGAGTTATAACACTCTAACTTAGATGAATGCCAGCTCCTCTTCCACAACGCAGAAACCTCTGCTTTTGGCTCTGTTCTACTCCTTCCAATTGTGGATGTCACAAAATTGTGTGTGTGCGTGTGTGTGTGTGTGTGTGTGTGTGTGTGTGTGTGTAAATTTTTAGGCACTTGGGATTGGGCTTGGGCCTTTGTGCTAAGCGATGTCCGTAGCCCTTTTTCACTTCTTTTATTGATTGATTGATTGATGATGGATTGATTTTCTTTTTGAGACAGGGTCTCACTGTGCAGTTCAGGCTGGCCTTGAGCTCACTTTTTGTAGCCCAGGCTGGTCTCAAACTCGCACTGGTCCTCCTGCCTCAGCCTCCCAAGTGCTGGGATTACAGGCATGCACCACCACGCCCGGCTTTTGCCTCTATTTTGAAATGAGGTCTCACTCAGTTGCCCATATGGATCTTAGACTTTTATCTCTCTTTCCTTGGGATTCCAGGGATCCAGGCACACACCACCCTGCCTGGCCTTTATCACTCTTAAATGCATTTGTCCCTTAACTGATTTTTAAGCAACAAAGTAGGGAGTCATGAGCCAAAGCTCTAGCACTACTCGTTTTAATCACTGCCCATGGGCTACCCTTGCAGAGCTTTTTAGTTCTTCAGATTCCCATCCGGAATCCTTTCGTTTCACCTTGAAGGCCTCCAGGAGCATTTCTTGAGAGCAAGTCTACTGGTAACAGACTCCCCCTGCTTTAGTCTTTCTGGGGCTGATTTCATTTCTCCCTCACTATGAAAGGACAGTTTCACCAGCTTTCGGATCCTGTGTCCTACAAGGCAGGCTTTATGCTTCCATTTAGCATTCAGCATATTTCATTGAGGATCATTTGTATGGGACAAATCATTTTTCTTTTGCTACTCTCAGTGGCTTTTTATTTGGTTTGATTTTGTCTTTTGAATAGTTCACTGTAATGTCCCTTGGCGTAGGGTTTGTTTATATTCATTTTCTTGAAGTTTGTTGAGTTTATTAAATGTTCATAACTTAGACCACTGAGCTATCTCACTGGCCTTTCTTTCATTCATCTTGACCTTCTCAACAACTTCCTTTGTTGTCTGAGACAGTTGTTTATTTTCATTTTTGAGACAGTCTCCTAATATAATTCAGCCTGGTGAGGGCCAGCAACATAGCTCAGTGGACTAAGCATCTGCTTAGGCAAGCGCAGGGACCAAGGTTTGACCCCTGGCTCCACATACCATGCAAGTCCTCCCCCCCCCAGGCACACTAAGCCAGCCACTGAGACCTGGGATGGGCGCACCTGTAGTCCCAGCATTGGGGAGGCTGAAAACAGGAGGACCACAATGAGTCCCAGCTGCATAATGAGACCCTGTACCAAATACATTAAAAAATAATAATAATAAGCCAAAACACTTTTTTTTATAAAAAAAAAAAAAAAAAAAAGGTGGAAAAAAATTCAGTTTGACCTCAAACTGGCTATGATCCTCTTACCTCAGCTTCCTGAGTGCTGGAATTATAGGCATGTGCCACCACACCTGGTTCAAGATAGTTGCTTTAAAGTCTTCGTTAAATAGGTAATGTCATCAAATTACAACAGCAAATAGAATGACCAAAGTGATACCCAGGCTTTGGAAGCACATTTATTTTACGTCAATAGACACTGATTAGGATCATCTCCAAAATACCAGGCTCTGAAGGCTCAGGGAGGAATATTTCTATGGGATTGCCAAGGGGAAATGTGAAGATAGATAGAGTATTTGGCTGTCTCTGATTGGTTCTTACAATATGCATCATGGCGGCCAGCTATGCATCACTGTGGCCAGCTCTTTCTAGGAAACAGAAGTACCTGGAACTGCAATAGTGCCTGGACAACTAAGAAACTGGCTGGAGGAGGGCAGGGGTGTCTGTTACAAAATCATCTGAGGGGATTATTTCAATTAATTTTTTTCCTTGGAATGCATCACATAATGTTGTTTCTTTGTATGCTCTATAGAGTTTTGGTTGTTGTGGTTGCTGTAGATGACATGTAAACCTGGGGCTGGGGAGATAGCTCTGTGGCACAAGTGCCTGCCTGGCAAGTGCAAGGCTGTGAGTTCGAGCCCTGGTCCCGCCAAAAAAACAAAACAAACAATTATGATGACATTTAAACCTAATGCTTCCCCAGGGGCTCCTAGATTTCTGTTTTGTTTTGATTGTTGTAAGCTGTCTCTGACATGGTGTGAACTTAAGGTTTTCTCAGACCTTTTCTGAGCCTTTCCAACAATGTGCATGGTCTTTTCCTAATTTCCCCAGATATGCAGTTGTTTTCTTAAATAACTGACTCCAAAAGTGGTTAAGAAAAAATTAAAGAATGTGAAAAGAGAATATTTCCATTGTTTCTCCGACCCTGGGAGTCACTCAGCTGAAAGAGAGAGGCTTGCAAATACGGGGAAGAGACAGACACAACAGCCGCGGCCTCATAGAAGCCGCAATGAATGATGGAAACACAGGTCCTAGAAGCCTGGGGCACAGGGCTCTTTACCCCTACCCTAGCTTCTGCAAATTGCATGCATGTTGGGCCAAGAATTCATGTCTAGTTGCTGCAGGCACTGGGGTTGGAATAAGTAGCTGCTGCATTGTAAGAGCTGAAATTGCCCGAAATTACCACAGTGCACCCTCCAAGCCTATTTCTTGATGCTCTAATCCTGAACTAGACTCCAGAGGTCAGCCCCAAATAGTGACAGCCCTGCAATGACTGTTCAGCTGAGAAGCCGATTTCTGCTTTTTGCTCCTAGTCTATGGCCACACAACGCTTTCAGCCACCGAGTAGTGCTGGCCAGCAAGGCAAACCCCGGGTCTGCTGCATATCAGGTATGACTGCTGGGAGAGGGAGACCTGACCTGATTAGACCTGCCCAGCCACACACATCAATTGAGAGAGAGTTCAAGGACAGTGTAGGGCATTCAGTCCCTACCTCACTTTTTTAGGGTCCGCCTGAGTCAGAGTTAACTTGAAAAGGATAGATAAATAGGAATAGCACAGTGCCGGTCTCATACAGCACAGATGCCCTCATAAAGAAACGAAGACCCAAAAAAGCAGCCGGAGTCAGTTCCTTCCATTCCAGAATGCACAAGGAAGAGTGAAGTGTGAAAATATGACTGAATTGTGTGGGAGGCCTAAGAGATAAGAGTTATTCTAACAAGGTCTGTGGAGTGTTTTCTTGGTGTCCGTTTCTTATCCTTGAAGATAAAGATGTTACCTTTTCTTCTCATGAGGGCTTTTCACACGGGAATTACATCTTATGCTTTTAAGAAATGGCACAAAGGCCAAAGTGGTTCTCTCGTATTTGCTGCTGCTCGAGTGTCTAGGCCTTCTCCCCCACAGGGAGCCCCAGTGGACTGGGGCAGAGCGAGGCTCAGTTTCCTGTAGCCAGGAAGATGAAGGCCCAGCCTTGCCACCTCGCTGCCAACAATGCCTTCTGGAGTTCCTGGAATCTGTTTCTCCTGTGGTACTCGGCGTCTGTGGGGGCTCACCCATGCTGCTCCTGTGTTCCAGAGCGATCCTCTGCCCTCTGCTCTGCAAGCTTCTACACAGCCTTTATCGTATGCTAAACATAAACCTCCACAAAGAGCTTGCATCCAAATAAGAGGAGGGAGCTATGTCCAGGTTGTGCTCTTCAGAGGTGATTGGAACTGTGGGCTTTTTTGCAGCCGTGAATGTGCACAGCCCAGAACGGGGCCTGCTACACCCCGCGTGCCATGGTCACATGGTGGCCTTACAACACACATAGGCTGGTTGAACTCAAGGGGCCAGTGAGCGATAGGAGAAGGCACAGGGTCCTCCCAACAAGTAATCTCTGTTCTGCTGCTACTTTTAAATAGAAAAGTTGAGGTGAACAAAAATTTTTTACATTAAGCCTGTAGCAAGTAGCATAAAAATGAGACCTAGCACTGCCCTTTGTTGCTAGCATCTACCACATGAGAAGGAAGGGCCCTGAGTCCCTGAAGTAAGAATTGTAACATGGCTGACTCTTCCCCGCTGGCAGAAATGCAGGGCCAACAAGCAAACAAGTCATCCGTGACCTAGAAACACGTGCACATGACACCCCTGTCAGTGCTTCACGATGTGCAGGAGTGGACACTGCCGACAGGTCCCACGTGACAATGGCTGACTCGGATCTCTCTGCTTGGTCAAAATCCTCAGGCCAAAAGTACAGAGAGCAGCACCCTGAGACAAGCAGGACAGGCCCATAGCAGCCAGGCTGTGTTCCAGCACTTCCCAGAGCAGGGGGCAAAGCTCAGAGCTCAGGGTTCCCGTGATCCAGTAAAACTTTGTTTTCAGGGTCCCTCAGCTGTATGTGACAAAAGGCTTTTGTGTGGACAAGACTTACCTACCCCTAGTAGGTTTCCTGAGCCCTGGCCTCCTGCTGTTCCTGAGTACTAGGGTTGTGTTTGGCTTGGCTGCCTGTCTGTTTATAAAACAAGAACTTGCTTTGCCTGACTTGCCCATACGCCCCATGTCACCTACAGCACCCAGCATGCTTTGCGGGCAATGCCTGAGGGGCTCCTGAGTCCTGGTCCTCAGCACTGGAATATTGAATCGCCTTATCCAACTACAGGGGTGGTGGAGACAGGGCCCCATCCTCCAGAGGACACAGAAAAGACACCTTGTCCCCTTGGAGGTTGTGTGAGCAGAGGCATTTGAGACATTTGCTCAACACAAGACTAGGTCGGAGTCTGCAGACTGAAGGAGGTGACTGAGAGTAAACGCAGGCCGTGGGACACAGCAGTGCAATAGAATGTACCAGAAGGGAAGATATGGAGGAAAGAGGCAACGGGAGGGCCCTATGGGAGGCGCCCTGGCTGCTCTCGGTCCCCAGTCGTTCCCTTCCTTATGTGTCAAGGTGACCTCTCAGAGACGAGTTTCTGCTGCTCAGGAGACCGGCCTGCTGGGCCTGCGGATGCCCTCCCTGAGCAGCCAGGAGGCTGGGCAGTCAGTGACAACAGCCTACAGGTGGAGGCAGGGCCAGGAGATGCCAGCCTCGGAGGACAGACACTGCCCAGCTGGTCATCTCCCCTTCTGGGCCAGCAGCCACTCTCAGACTCCCTGGAGGTCCTGCAGCCCACTGTTCCGCATGCTCTCAGCCCTCCACAAGGCCTGGCTGCTGCCATGAATAGATATAGGCCCAGGCTGCCAGGAGCCAGGGTCCTTGGAATATGGCATCTCTCCTGGCTGTGGAGGGTGGTGTGACCATGGGAGACCTCCCCTTCTACTCTGCAAGGGGCTCATTCATTGGTAAGATTGTAGCTAAATGTGTTGTTATCAGCCTCTCCGGTGCTGGGATTACAGGTATGCCCTACCATGCCTGTGTGAGGCCAGCTCAGCATGCCTGGTGGCAGGGCTGGCTCATGTGGTGCCAAGGATCAAACCCTGGTCCCTGCACTTGCCCTGAGCAGGCCCTTACTCCACTGAGCTATATCACCAGCCCAATTTTTTCAAAAATTTATTTGGTATGGGGTCTCACTACACAGCTCAGACTCATAGTGACCCTTCTGTCTCAGTCTCCCCAGTGCTAGGGTTAAAGGTGTGTGCCTCCACCCCCAGTTTCGGTGGCCAGTGTGGCAGGTGGTACTGGGGATCAACTCTGGGTCCTCGTGCTTACCAGGCAGGCACTTAGACCACCGAGCTATCTCCCTAGCCACTGATCAGCTCTTATATCTCCTGAAAGTCAGCCCATAATGTCCCCCAAAGTCAGCTCTTATACGCTCGGCCATATGTCCAGTCCCCATTCCCAGTCCACACCTGCAGAAGGGCAGACACTCCATTGTGGGAGCCCAGGGACTGCACCACTGGAGAAGCCTTCACAAGAGGGAGCTACCTGTGTAGACTCAGCCCAGGATGCCCGAGTGAGACGTCAGGACGGACAGCCTCACTCCAAGGAGGAAGCCTCGGCCTCACTTGGGCACTTCCAGAGACTGTCTGTGCCACAAAGGCTATACTTTATCCCTGATAAAATATTGACAGATTAACACCATATGAAAGACAGCTGCCTGCTCAGATTGGCTCTAAGAAAGACTTGGGGCTGGGCCTGAGGAGGACACGGGTTCTCCAAAGAAGCAGAGGATTGAGATTAAAGTGTAGCCGCTAGACGTCAGGCTTCCTGGGCATCAGTGGGCCTCAGTTTCTCTTTCCTGAATCTTAGACTCAGTCGTTAGCCCCTCCCGCTGGCCAGAGCGCCAGGGTGGTCGTGACTGTGAGTCCTGCCCTTGGGCAGCACAGCGACCCTCCTGACCTCCCTCCATTCTTCCACTCAGCTACCTCAGCCCAAGCGCAGTTGGCCCTCTGCAGCTTCCGATTCTTCATTCAATTCTAACCACCTCAGGTGGAAAATATTTGCGAGGAAAAGGGAAACATTGTTTTTCCTGAACATGCACAGACATTTTTCTTGTCATTATTCTGTAAACAGCACAGTGTAACAACTATTTACACAGCTTGTACACTGCAATAGGTGTTATAAGTAATCTAGAGATAATTTAAAGTATGAGAGTTATTTATAGATATACATTTTCATATGAGAGACTGAGCACTGGTGGGCTTTGGTGTTTGCAGGGGTCCTAGAACTCAGCCCTGTAGACTTGGAGGGACAACCACCCAAGGTCCCGCCCTCCCAAGGGCTCCTGACCCCTCACTGTGGGTTGCCTCGGCCTCACATGACCAAATCTATGGAAACAAAGCACATCTTTCCTCGGTGTCCTGTGGATGCAGTGTCCAGATCCACTTCAGTGCAGCCTCTCCAGGCAGAGCTATGACCAAAGAAGGAGGTCAGCTCCAGTATGACCTGGTTCAAGGTGGGAGAGGAAGGCTGACAGGGGTTCTCTTCAGAAACTGGGCTCTGATCGGTATCCTTTGAGTGCACAGTGGTCTGAGCACTCTGCCCAGCCCTGTCATGGAGAGGTCGCTGGTCTGGAGGCTGAGGGCAGCAGTGAGCACCGCGCTCTGCCTCTTGTGCAGAGTGCCAGCCCACAAACGCAGGGCCCTGGTCCTCCGTGGGGCCTGGAGGCCAGCAACTGCGCCTCCTGCTGTACTCGGCCTCGGTGGATTTCCCAAGTCAGTGAATCCTGATTCCTGATCTCTTGTCTGTGAAATGCAGAAACAAGCAGGCTTGTGTGTGGAAGGAAGGATGAAAAGAGGCCGCGTTGCCTTCTCAGGGCAGTCACGGGGCCTACAAGGCAGGTCCCCAGCCCTTGTGAGGCCACGCTGCTTCTGCCATCCCTCCAGCACCAGGTCTGGTGTGAATCACGACATGGCCTGAAATGAAGATACATTGAATAAATTAAAGGACGGGAGGATGGAGCAAAATCAGGTGATGTTGCTGAAGGTCTTCAAAAATGCACACTAGCACCTAGAATCTGGTGAGATTAGAAGTGACAGTAAGAGGCCAGCCCTTCATGCTCTGCTGGCTCAAGGAGCCAGGGCTGCAGCTAGTGCTGGAATCACCTGAGGACATTTTCCAGTGCTTAGACAGCCATTTGCCCCATGCAGGCAGCAGGCGGCAGGCGGCAGGCAGCAGGCAGCAGTCCCAGCCAGCGCCTGCCTCCCCTGCCCCTCCTCCTCCGAGGGGACACCATCAAAATCAGCTCACTCACACACAGAGTCGTTCAAACCATGCTTGAAAGGACTCATGCCCCTGCTCAAAATTTTTTTTTAAAGAACACCTCTCTCAACGTTATAAGAACCCGTCAAACACCACTGTTTTCATGTTAGAAAATTATATTTGGGGAAGGATTGAGAACAGTTAGTTTGGGGCACAAATGACCTCAAGATGACAAAGAACTCCTGGAAGCGAGCCAGTCTCTGCAGCTGTCTCCACGTTTGTGCTAGGGAATGATGAATGTAGGGATTTATAAAAACCAGTGAGTAATCAGGTCATGAGTCAAATTATCAATGAGACTCAGCATCAAGGAGATGACAGGAAGTACTGTCATTGTTGCATTTCAGAGTCTTGGTAGCTTCATTATAATCATAGCAAAAATTAATCTGTTGTCTACACATTAGAGACCAATGACTATATTTAAACTATTTCTTTAGAAAGAAAATTGGCATAATTTTATAATGAGAATTAATAAATGTTTTTTAATCTTTTGTATCTAAAAATACTCCCTACCCCACCCTGGGAGGGACCAGAGAGCCCTCTCCACTTATGAAAGTCCTGTGTTGGCCTGGCTGGCACAGCCCTACCCTGTGCAAATGTGCTTACAGGACTAGGACAAATTGCTGTACAGACAGGAAGTCGGAGGAAGCAAGGATGCTCGTCTTTTGTGACAACCTACTTTCTCCAGAATTAACCAGTTTGCTCAAGAACAACACTGATCCCTTGCCCGCTTTCTAACACTTCGGTATCCTCAGGACCAGCACTGGGGGACCAAGGTTCTCAAGCCCTTGAAGGACACACTCAAGTGATGTTCAGGCAACAGCAGATATTTAGGGACCCTGTTCTCAGGAAAGCTGCTTCGGGCACACAGAGCTAAGGAAAACATATCCCTGGGCATGAGACCGAAGCTAAGCTAGGCAGCTGCTAGTAGACCTTAGGCCCAGCAAGGAAGGGTAGGGGGACAGAGGGTAGGGACAGTGGGAAGGAGACCAGAGCCCACTCCAAAGGTCTCTTTTGGTTTTGTGCCCTGGACCTCAACTTGAGCTGTGGAGTTAGTTGTCCTACCTGAGACACTCCGGGCCAAAGAAACCTAAAGACTCATGGGTTGGAAATAGCCAACTCTGGACCAAACCAAATGAACCCCCAGGGTGGCTCTGCCAGCCTGGCACAGATGGGGCAGCAGGTGCAGTTCCAGAAGTGAAAGCTCAGGGCCTGCATAGGCTTCCAGAAGCATCTATGGTAACCAAGTCACACTTGGCCGTATAATTCATTTGCATATACAGGTGGTCACATGGGGTGGCTGATGTCCTGGGCTACCAGCTGCCCTCAGGTAGAGGGGAAGGGGAGCTTTGTGAGAGTTATGGTTACCTCATATGCTGCCTTCCTCCAAAGTCTTTATCTTAGTTACATTCCTTACCACTGGGACACAGCACCTGACCCCCCAACTTAAAGGAGAGGTTTATTTTGCTCACTTTTTAGTCAATAGTTGGTCAGCTCCAAGAGGATAAGTGTTCATGCAAATGTCTGGCAAAGGGAAACTGTTCATGCCATCGTGGTCAGGAAGCAGAGAAAGAAGGAGCTGGGGAAGAGGAACCCTCCAGGGACTCCCTTCTTCTGACCAGATGCCACCTCTTCCCAAGCCAGCCATAATGCCCATGTCATCTGGTCACTTCCCAGAAGGCCTGCCCCTGAATGTATAAGGCCTGAAGGACATCTGGCCATAAACTATAACACCCACCAACAGTCTTTCTATCAAAGCGCCCTTCCAATTATCACCTGTCCTGAAGGGGGCATGTGCTGAAATGACCAGCCTCTGGTCTTCAGTTCATTGCCCCAGTGGTAGGCTGTCTGGGATCCTGCTTCAGGCCACCAGCAATGTCGTACAAAGGCAAGGAAGGGAGCCTCAGCCTTCCACGGCATATCCTCCTCTTCCTGCTGCTCTTCCGTGAAACCTTGGCTACTTCCCACATCCCATTTAATAACAGTTCGTATGGATTTTATCATTGAAGCTGTCATTGGTGGTGTTGTCCCCTAAGGCTCATCTTTGCAGGAACTTCAAATACTGCTCATCAGACATTTCAGCTTGCTGGAAAGAAAAAAAAAGATTTGTTTACCTAAAGTTTTCGGCTCTTACTCATGGGAATAGAGTGGAAATGGAGTTTGGAAATGAAGTATTACTCTTTGGGAGACAGGAGACAGTTTGGAGCATGCGCAGATTCAAGGATCAAGATAGAGTCTCTACCTCCTTAAATTCCCAGGAAGAGCGCTTTTTGGAAGCATTCCCCTGAGAAGTATGCAAATCCACACGTTGATGTGTGAAATGCAAGCCTCCCTGGGATCATTTTGTCCTGCACTGTGGGCACACAGTCAGTTCTTGCTGCAGTGAGGTACATACAGCTTATGCGGGAAGGATAACCAGGCCATAGCCTTTTCCAGATGCACATGCATTAGTCTTTCTGGTTATATTTGAGGTAGCTCAGGGCCTGACATCTGGGCCCTGTATTGACCTTCTGCCTGTCACAGGACAAAACCAACAGCTTGGAAATGAAGGTGGTAGACCTTCGGTTAACACAGCTGCTGTGTGCCTACCAGCCCATGTACGCATCTAAACAGTGACATCATATAGAGCCACCAAGCGTGAGTAGACAAGACCAGTGCTGCCTCAGATCTCTCAGACAACTTATGCTTCTTTCACAGAGATTGGACAAGAAGTCCAGCTGAGGCAAGACAGGTGAAGATGGGTGCTCCTTCCGGCATGTCTGGGTATCTACCCGTGGTTATCTGGTAGCACAGACATCAGGTCCTCTCTTGGGTTCTTTGCCAATAGGAGCTCCTGGCCTGCTGTGAGCCTATCTCCAGCTCCAGGTTGTCTCCTTCCTTGCATGCCTTACCTCCTCCAGGATGTGGCTCATTCCTTAACCCCTGACTTTTACAGAAGACAGGGAATCTGAGGAGCCTTTCCAGGGTCTGCAGTATCAGCCTGTTTCCTATGAGTCTTTCCGTGTGGCTGGGCCCTGCCCATTTCTGAGTTGCTTGGTGGGCGCCTCCCTACTCACGTACTGCAAGACTTTGTGGCTTTCTCTCATTCCGTGCTCTTTGTTCTCCTTGCTGTTCGTAATTCTTCTTTTTCCTTGACTCTCTTTCTTTCTGTTGGTTGAGTTTCAGGAGCAATCAGAGACAAGGAATGGTAAAACTGGTCATGTCCACACCAAATTCTGCTTTTCCCATCGGAAGCCCATCACATGTAGCCCTTTGTCGTGTCATTTCAGTAAGACCTTCCAGAACAGCCCAGTGACTACCACATTAAGGAAAGATAATAAAAAGATCACGGTGATGATTTCTACTGCTTCACATGTTATTTTCACATGCAAAAAGCGAGCATGTACAAAAGATGTCTCATGGGTAAATGCCAATTTCTTTGACCCTCAGAAGTGAAATGTAGACTTCTTTTTTTCTTTTTTTTTCCAGAACTGGGAATTGAACTCAGGTCCTTACATTTGCCTGGCAAGCACTTATTCTACTGAGCTATCTCCCCAGCCCCTTAAATGTAGACTTCTGAAGTAGGGAAATGTGTGGGTGCAGGGTCTCATCTCAGAGTGATACATGTTTAAGGTTAGTGTAAGGCAATTCTCCACCACAAGGCAGAGCCACTTCAGAGCTTCTACTCAAACAACATGCTCCTGCTCCCTGTGCACCCCTCTCAGCTTCTCCAGCCCCCAGCTTCAAGGATGACCAAGGCAGGAACATCGGCACATCTGCTTGGCAGGAATGAGCATCTAGTGCCTTGGGAAGTGTCTGGGGTCGATGAATCTGTCAAGACAAGCTTTGAGACAGACTGCCCTGGATCAAGGTCCAATATAAGCCAAGACTGGAGTACAAACAACAAGGGAGTAGCAAAACAGAGGATTCCACTGGCAATGGAGATAGCAGAGTAGACTCAGAAAAAGGGAGGTTTTGTGATTTAAATCTAGAATGTCCCTCAAGGGCTCAGGTATTTGGAGGTGGGGCCTTTGGAAGGCGATTAAATCATGCAGAATTCTAACCATCAGTGGATCACTCCTCTGAAGTTCAGAGCTGAATGGAGTGGGGTCTGGTTGGAAGACGCGAGTCCCTTGAGGAGTGGGGCAGAAAGCTATACCTCCCTTCCTATCTCCTTCTTTCTCTCTCTGCTTTCTCACTTCAAGAGGTGAGCAGCTGTTCTCTGCCCTAATCCTTCCACCATGCTATTTCTGACTTGTGGGTGTTGGGTTATTTGTCCCGATGATGAGACAGTCATGGAAGGCATGGACATTTCCTTCCTGTCCCACTCTGGGGCCAGGATGAGGTAGGAAGACTGGGGGCTTCACTGCAGAGCCAAGCGAGCAGGTGAGAATGACAGCACTGGTCAGGGGGGAACCCTTCAGAATGCCACCGGCAAGTCATTCCCCCATGGTGGGGCTCATTTCACTTTCTGTCACTGCGCTGTGGATTCAGTGACAAGCTGGCAGGAAACAAAGATGGGCAAATTGTAATTAGACTGAAAAATTGTTAGCAATCACGGGGTAGTGGTGGTTAGGTTTCCCAAAATAAGGACTGCGTAGAGAGATGGGCTGCTGAATGCTCTGCCTGTCATGAAAAAGAAAGAAAACGCAAACACCCAGCGGTATTGAAAGCGCTGGCACTGAAGAGATGGACTGAATGCGTGTCCACCTTTCTGAGCGCTCACTCTAGCCTCAGGAGGGGCTTTTCCTTGTGGCGCTGTTTCCCCACACACACACACACATTGGGCTTAAAACTATATATGGCGGTATATTAGATGCTGCTGGGCAGATGAGATTTTGGGCCTGTGACAATGTGCTGGCATCTAACACATATTGCCTGGAAGAGGAGGCTCGTGTGTCAGAGTGACTATAGTCTCTGAAGGGTTTGGATGGAGCACCAGGAGGACAAGCAGAGGCCAGCAACTGGAGCATTTCCCGCGCTATCCGCAAGAGCTTCCAAGAAAAGAGAAGCAGACCCTTGGCTCGGGAGGGAGCTTGGCATATCAGCACTGGCATCTGTCCATCGCAGAGCAGCAGGCTCTGTTTCAGGCCAACACTGAAGTGGTAAGGGAAAGTCCTCTGTGCGCTACAAAGCTAGGCTTAAGGAAAGTTCCTCTGGACTGGACTCAGTCTAAGGCCCTGGGAGAGTGTGACCCAGAGCCTGTCTAAACTTGATGCCCTGGATATCATGAGCTGGCCTGGTGCACACTAGGGGTTCCTGATCCTGCCCCCATACATTCTGGAATATCCACTAACCGTCAGGTCCCTGCTCCAGCTACTGGGTTGACACCCATTGTCCCACAGTGCCCCATCCTGCACATCATGCAGATTCTCCTCACAGCCAACTCCAGAAGATCCTCCCAGGACTCGGACATCTAATCCACAGCCCTTGCCCTGGCAGCTGGACTCTCATGGGACATGGGAAGGCAGAGCTCTCTGAGCTCAGCACAGTCCCAAACCCAGGGCACACTAGCTTTAACTGATTCCACCCCGGCTGCTCCCATGGCCCTCATTGATGCACACCTGTCAGTGTTGGGGGCTGTGCTGCCATGGCTCCCCCAGGGCCCCCAGAAAACAATCTCCAGCTCAAGCTATGAATCAATGCTTCACACACTTTGAAAACAGTTGAAGAAGCATAATAAGGTTCAAGGCTAAATTTGGCTGTAATTACTGTGAACAGAGGAAACCCAAAGGAGAAAAGATTTTTCCCTGAAACCTCAGTCAGGAAAGAGAATGCTTGTGAGTGCTCAGGCCTGTCTTGGCCATTGTGTGCTGAGGAATGGTCCAAAGTGGCCACGTGAAGGGGAGAAGGAGGCTGTCCCTGCCAGCGCGCGTCCTCCTTGCGCAGGCCCCAAAACCTGGCATCTTCTACTCTCTCAGGCAGGACAGCGTGAGCTCTGTTCCAGGGAAGCTCAAGCATCTGCCAGAAAACCCCTGCCATCCCAGACTTGCTTCATGAAGCGCTCTCTTAGTCTTCTTTTTTGAGAAGAGAATTTCTTTTCAAAATGGTTTAAAAAAAAAAATAACATTAGAAATCGCACAGGGCCCAGCGGGATGGCTCAGTGGTCTAAAGCCCCTGCTTGGGGAAGCTTGGGCGGCTTCAGGGACTATGGTTCGATCCCCGGCACCACATGCTGTGCCAGCCCTGACCTTGGGATGGGATGAGCCGGCCATAAAAATGACTGAATAAACAAACAAAAGTTCTGAAACAAGAATAAAAATAATAAATAAAAAATTAAAAAAAAAAAAGAAATCGCACAGAATATCCTGACAAAATAATAGGAATTCAATAATGGTTGTTATATTACATATTGTTGTCTTCAAATTAGTTGTTCAGTTGGCCAAAAAATTATAAAAAGGTAAAAGGAGGGGGAAAATAATTAAGCATTAGCTGTTCCTTTATATGGACCCCAGAAATCAGCAGCACAATTATTCAAGCTATTCTGTGTATTGCATACATATTTCTTTTCCCTTCTTTCTTTCCTTCTTTCCCTCGACTCAATTGCTCCTTCCCTCTGAGCAGTTTCTTTCCCTTTCACAGTATCTATTGCACCTTTCATGTTTTATTTACTCTTTCCGGTTCTTACACTAACAAGACAGTATGATCTTTATACAGGTGGCTCTGATTTATTTCATTTATGAGTCTCTAGTTGCATCCACATGCCAAAGGCTAAAATTAAACCCCTGTCTATCACCACAAAGTCAAAATGAATCAAAGTTTGAAATACTAAAACTAGAATACTAAATCTACTGGAGAAGAAATCACATAGGAATCTTGAAGACGTAGGGGTAGGAAGAGAGTAAAAAAAAAAAAAAAAATGCACAGGGAATACTTCAAAGAATCAACAACAAGGATCTCATTTTTTTAAGTTTCTGCACATCAAAAGAAATCACCAACAGAGTACAAAAGAAAACCCACAGATTGGGAAAATTAGGGAAATTGGGAAATATCTCAGATAAAGAATATCTGTACAGAATATACAAAGCATTAAAAAAAAAAAAAGTCAGAGACCCAATCAACTTCACAAATGAAGAAATACAAATGGCAGGGCTGGCCAGATAGCTCAGAGGATTAAAGTGCCTACTTAGGCAGACTCAGGAGTCAGAGGTTCAATTCCCTGGCCTGCAGGTGCTGGCCAAGGCCCTGGGGCACTCTGAGACAATGAGTGAGACTGGGTATGGTGGTGCACTCCTGTAATCTCGGCGCCTGGGAAACTGAAAACAGGAGGATCACTAGGAGTACAATCAGTGTAGTGAGACCTTGTAGATCCTACACTAAAATACAAAAAAAAAAAAAAAGCAAATAAACATATGGAATAATGTTCAACATCATTGGTCATTCAAGAATGCAAATTAAAACAACATTAAGATTTCATCTCACCCCAGAAGGAATGGATATCACCAAGTGATCAACCAACAATAAATGCTATTGGAGCTGTGGGGGAAAAAGGAACCCTTTGCACTATTGGTGGCAGTGTAGACTGGTACAACCACTATGGAAATCAGCGCAGAGAGTCCTCAGAAAACTACAATTAGAAATCCCATCCAACCAAGCTATTCCTGTCTTGGGCACTTTTCCAGAAGAACTGAAAACATCACGCCACAGTGATATATGTGCATCAGTGTTTATAGCAGCACAATTTGTCATAGCTAAACTTGGAAACAATCCAGCTGCCCATCAACTAAGGAATGGATAAAGAAGAGGTGGAATATTAATACAATGGACTATTACTCAGCTATCTGAAAAATAAACTAGAGACTTTTCTAGGTGAATAGATGCGTCTATGAATCTTTAAGTGACTTAAACGTGAGTGACACTGGAGCCACAGAGACACAGTCCTTGACTGGGGAGTGACCCAAAACAGAGCCAGTGTGGGAAACATTCAACTTTCAAAAAGATTTCAAGAAGAAAAGGAAGTGCTTTATTCATGAAACAAGAACAGAATGCTACCCAGAAAGAATGAAACTCAGTGATGGTCCTGGGAAAGAGCCAGCAAAAAAAAACCAGAATGAAGCAAGACCTTAAGGATTAAAGTCCTGACAAAAACTAAGGTCAAAGAGAAGGGAAAAGCTTGGGGATATAGCTCAGGGACACAGAGACACAGGGCCTGCCTGACAGAGGTGAGGTCCTGAATACAATTCCTACTGCCAAAAGGGACGGGGTGGGGCACAGGATTGAGGGACTTAGACAATTATGGGGAATAGCCAGTAGCTTCTGAATAAGATGACAGGCAAACTGCAGAGAGACAAACAACTGGAAAGCTGTCACAGTGGAACAACTGCCTCCCCAGCCCAGTCACAAGCCAGTCAACTGCACACCTTCAAAAATTGGGCCAAGGAACGGGGCATGGTGGTACGCGCCTGCAATCCCAGCACTTGGGAGGCTGAGGCAGGAGGATCAGTGCAAGCTGGAGACTAGCCTGGGCTACAAAAGTGAGCTCAAGGCCAGCCTGAACTGCATAGCAAGAACCCATCTCAAAAAGCAAAAAAAAAAAAAGGGCCAAGGAAGGCCCACCATGGACATGAACCAGGGCATAAAGGATAAGGGAAGGGTACAGGGCAGGGGATGGGAGCTGGACTCCCTGCAGCAGCACTGCGAGCTTGGGCGAGGGGTGCTGTGGGTGGGACAATATTCTGAGTGACTTTCCAACCAGAAGTGGGGTAAGTCAGGCTTATGTGTGGCCTCAGAGCTGAGCACACCCCTCCATAAGGGCATTGCCCCAAGCAACAAGGTGAATTAGGAGGGTAACCAGGCCGCCCCTAGGGAAATAAAAGCCAGCACACCACAGTGGGGGGAAAGATAGATGGATGCATGGGGACTCAAAGCCTGCTAAGTTTGGTTTAGGGTCGGGAAAATGACTCAGTAGAATAAGTACCTGCCTTGCAAGTGCATTTCTCCCTATCCCTCACCCCTCCTTTGTCCCAGAAACCACAAATCTCCTTCCTGTTTCTGTGATTTCATCCTTTCTGTGGACCCCTACCACATGTGGCCTTCGTGTCTGGCTTCATCCACCCAGTCAGCGTGGGTGAAAATTGGAAAGGGACAGAATGTTGCTAGAGTAGCTTCAGGTCAAGGAAATGCAGATGCCTGCCCACTCTCGAGTCGTGCCTTTTACCCTTGTTTGTCCCTGGAATAGGGCAACCAGCCCAGGAACTGTCCGAGAAAACCTGCCACCACCACCACCACCATGAATATAGGGGTCCCACATTATCACTGCTACAAGACACACAACTCAGAACAGGGCATATTTATCTTTCTGGAATCCAGCTAACAGCTGAGGAAACCTTGGCATTTTTATGGAGATTCGCGTTCCAGAGCACGGCTTCCCATAACTTTGCACAGTTCTGAGCCTATTCGCTGCTGGTACTTAGGTAGCCTCCTGCAAGATGATCACTCTTTGCTACGTTTCCTGTCACCAGAGAACGATAACGTAATTAGCATGGCTGACCTGGAGCCTTCCTTGAACTTTCAGAATTGAAGCTTCCGCGAGTATTAATTCTACTTGAGTTGCCTCAGAAGTGGCATTTCTATTGACATCTTCTCTGCAGGGCTTTGAGGTGTCACCAAGCAAAAATAATGTTAAGTACTTAGGGAAAATAACGCAGTGCTTCTTGGATTTTTACATTCCTTATGTCTGCTTTGTTTGGTTGTATCTAGACGCGCATTTGGTAGACTTTTACAGGATGTTTTAAAAGGATCATTTTTGCCTTGAAGCAAAAAACAAAGAGAACTCTTGTTAAAAAGTACCAATAAAATAGATGTATTGGTGCACACTGAGAATTTTCCATGGTTAATGGATTTTAACAGCCTGGATGTAGGAATCATTTCTGACAATTAGGTCTAAACCACTTATATGTGGAACACGGCCATGACCAGCTAGGATTTTTTCCAGAGTGCAAGTACTAGCCAGAAAATTACAGGGCCTTCAGAGCCACCTGGACTTCATTGGAGGACTGAGGCTGAGGTAGGAAGGGAGGGAACGGGAACACAGGAGCAGGAGGACATCGGGCTGATGCGTGCTACCCATACCCGGGCATCAGGCCCTGATAGCAAACATCGCACCCGAGGCTCCCTTGCGGTGGGCACATAGCCGGCTCCTGCCCAGAGAAAAGAGGCTTCGGCAGCAAGACAGACACCCTACATGTGGCACAGGCTATGAGGACAGCCAGGGCCTGCTAACACGAGTCCACTACCTTCACCCTGCAATGCAGGGACAGTCCCCTGAGAGACACATAGCCTGACAGCCCAGGCCTGGTGGGCAGAGGGGTTCAAGGCAGCCTCCGAGCTCCCCCTGCCCTGAGTTCTGCAGGGGGAAGTTAGGGGAGACGGGGTGGCATGGAGCAGACCCTAGCTGCCAGACCTGTAGCCCATCCCCACTGTCACGCAGGCTTCCCAGTCTAGGCTGAAGTTGCTGCCACAGGCTCCTCCCATCACCCGTGAACGAGACCCCGCCCTCCAGGTCAGTGGACAGGATGCAGGTAAGGAGCACAGCGAGGGCAAATCAAAAGTGCGTCCCTGCTGGCTGGTGCAGTGGGCACAGTACCTACCTTCAGACTCTGCACAGCATCGTCACTGTCCTTACGCCTCCCAGCAGACACGTGTGGGCACCCAGCCAGGCCTGCTCCAGGCAGCTCTGCACCCTGGGAAGAGCTCCAGACACTTGCACACCCTCGAGACTTGGTACAGCTGCTGCCACCCGTGTGGTTTGGAGCCAGAAGACCCACACCCAGGGATGGTCTCCTCATCAAGTGTTAAGCAGGCCTGGGCCCTTCCCCTTGGGACCAGGGCTACAGCCATTGGCTTTCGGTGGATACAAACCTTTTGTCAGAACAGAAGCTGGTGTCTTACCCAGGCGAGGCTACTGTCTGTGCTGGGACGCCTGGCTCAGAGACGCACAGGCGTTTCTCTGTGACCTCTCTCTAGCTGCTCTCGGGCCTTGTGTCACCTGGTGCTTCAGTGTGCTCAGAGTTGTGCTCTTTTGCCTTTGATAAATGGAAGCAGGTATCTGCTGGCACCTTATGTGAAGTGGGGATTTCTCTGTCCCTGTGAATAGCAACTAAAAAGTGACAAAGATTTTGGTCACCCATGTGCTTCCCACAGTGAACATTCTGGGTAAAGGATGAGCTGCCTGGGTCCCCCCACCATGTACCCCAGACTCATCAGACATCTTTTTACATCAGATCTCCCTTTAAATCACACTTCATACCCAGGCGGTGCCCACGGCTGAGGCATAGTTGTGCAGAGTCCTGAGCCAAGCCCGGCGCCTGCATGTCTGCCCATGAGCCTGCAGTGCTGAGGGGCCCAGAGAGACGTGAAACCGGAGGACCCAGGTGGAAGGAAAGGCTGACCCAGGCTGGGAGGCTGGGAGACACAGGTCTCGGGCTTAGCGCCATCCGATCGTGAGTTTTTACTTAAATGAAAAACATCTTCTGCCTAAAACAACATTAATTTTTAAATCGAATGTCTTATATTTAATGAAAATAATGCATCATTGAGTAATTAGTTTGTTGCCATTGCTAAAATAGCAGCCGGATGCCACTAGGCTGACCGCAGTTCTTTGTGTCGAATTGTCCTGCCTAATTGCACACCGACACCATAGTCGTCATAGTACGCCAGGTCTCGATGGCAGCTTCTGTGTGCATGGCCAGTGGCTTCATTCTGCCGCAGCTGGGAAGCCAGTCTCCCCGCCTCCTGGTGAGGTGAAGGTTAAGGCAGCCCTGTGCCAGCCAGCACTGGAGGGAGGGCTTAAGTTAGTAGGAGCTAGGGTTCTCAGCACACTCAGGCTAATTGCCTCAGAGCAAGCCCAGCCCCATGACGTCATGCATGCTGCAAGAACATCAAGCTAGTGTAAGGTCCCCAGTTCAGCCTCTGCTGCTCATATATTAGTTAACCATGCATGTAGCTCAAAGTGTGGAAGGAAACTCCAGTGGTCAGCCTCTTACTTGTACAACTGGTGATGTGCACAGTGAAGAGAGGGAAATGGGGAGACTTCCTGGCCCCCCACCTACCGCCCTTCCCTCGCTGCCCAAACACGTGTGACATTTTGCCCAAAGGCTCTCTGGCATTGGTCTTAACTGATGGTTCCAATGTGGCTGCACCAGGACGCCATCACCTTTGTAGGTTCGCTGGATGCTGCCCCCTGGACCGGGTTCACTGGGCAGTACAACCTCATTACAATGTGGAGCTGGAGTGTACAGGGCTTGCAGCTTGGGGCTAGGCCAGGAACACTCACCCTTAAGATGCCAGGTTTCCCATCACAGGTGATATGGGTAGCAAGACCTCTGCAGACACAAGCAACATGTGTGCTACCTGGCCTTGTAAATTGATGCTGTATGTTCATGAAGTCCTTGGATGGCACCTAACCCGAGGAGTTCCAGACGTCTTCAGAGTGCTAATAACATAAATTAAGAGCCTGTGGATTTTTAAAATCACCTTATTTAGGAAATAATTTAGGGCATCTGGTGAAGAAATAGAAAGACAAAGCTTTAAATGTTCAAGAAGGAGAAGGAAAGGACCTAGTACGGCTTGCACTTAGATGTCCCTCCAAAGCTTTAGGTATTCCTAAGCGGGGCTTTGGGTAAGTATCTGGACAAGGTGGCCGTGGTACTCACCAGTCCATGGAAAAGTTTATAGCTGGATGGAATTCAGAAGGTTAAGCCTTGTTGGAGGAGGTGGTCATTGGGACCATGTTCTAGAAGAGCATGTCTTCTCTCTCTCTCTCCCCCTCCCTTCCCCTCTTCCTCACCTTCCTCCCCTCCCTCTGCTTCCTATCTTCTTTACCATGCACAGCCCTCCAGTCCCCTGCCCATTCCGCCATGCTGCCTTGCCTTAGGGCCAACTAAGTATGGACTAAAACCTCTATAAACTAGGGTCCGAAAATAAGCCCTGCCTCCTTTAGCTTATGGGAACTGGTTATTGTATCCCAAAGATGAGAAAGTAAACAGAAGCCAAGGAAGAGGAGCAAAGGTCTCCTGGCGGTCCTGTGCTCCTCTGTGACATCTCCCTCTGAAGCCATCTCCCCAGTAGCCAGCCTACAAAGACACGTGGCCCTGTAGCTTGGACGGTAACTTCTGTGGTGCTCCCAGTTTCCACTTCAGTCCAGACCTGCATTAGTGGCAGAGATACCTGAGCTGGACCCAGCCTGGCTGGCAGAGGCCTCCCTCCTGCTTACCCTGGTAGGTCCTGCAGTGAGCTGGTCCGCCCCTTGTCTAACCAAAGCAGCAGCTCCACAGCAGGTGTGGAGGGCCTGGCCATGGGCGGGACAGCTGCATGGCTTCTCTCTGTGATGGGCCCAAAACTCCATGGCATGTGTGCTCCACAAAGGCTCTGTTCTCCCATGGGCCACCATACAAGCTGTGGTGCGATAGCCATGGTCCCCAAAGACCTCTGTATGTATTCAGTCATGCACTCAGGCACCCTCTAGCCAGGATGTGGACACGTCAGACCCTGCAGGTTGCATGCATGTGAGGTGATTCAGAAGCCAGGGTCTGCAGGGTCCCCACGGGGGAGCTGAGGCCAGGACCCTGCATGGAGTGAGACAGCAGTGCACCCCGTCCAGCAGGCCAGCTGTGAGCTTGCTTGGGAGGACTGTGGTGCAGCTCAGGGCAGTGAAGCTCTTCTTCTGGAACAGAAATACAGCACGTGGCTTCTGGGTCAGCGGCTGCTGTCAGTGACAGCCTGTGGCCAGGCAGCAGTGGCTGTTCTGGGGCTGGGAGAAGCTCTGCACCCATCCTTGACCAGGAGAAGCTATACAGCAGCTCCTGCCATCCCGCCTGAGCCCCGAGGCCCTGTGAACACAGCGGGTGCCTCCGCTGGGACTGAGCGCTCCCAAATCCTTTCCTTCAAGACCACAGGTAAGGGCCGTGGAGATAGTTCAGTGGAATAAGCGCGTGCCTGGCAAGCACAGGGTCCCAAGTTCAATCCCTAGCACCAGTTGTAACTTATCACTAGTTAAGTATTAATTAAGTATATTGACACATTTTATGTATATATAATGATCACATTTATCATGCGTCATCTGTGCTAGTTCATGACATAACTGGATTCTTTTTTTCCGTTCTTCCACCCTCTTTCATCCACTCTTCCCCCCTTACCTACAAAAGCCTTGCTTCTTTTTCCTTCTTTCCCCCTTTTCTCCTTTCCCCTTCCTTCTTTCTCCCTCTGCTCTCCCAAATTGCCCTTCTCTTTTAAACATTGTCTTCCAGTTTCACAAGACTAAGTATTTATTTTGGTCCTTGTTTGCACTCTTAGTTTCTCACCAGAGAGTGGCTTCAAGGTGTCCCCACTTTGTTAGAAATGTCTTGTTTGTCCTCATGGCACAGGGGGGCTCCACCGTACAAAAACCCCACCTCTTCTTTGTCCATTCACCTGCTGATGGGCATCTGGGCTGTGTCTGAGATCTCGCTGTTACAAACTGTGCTGCTGCATACGCGGCTGTGGCACGCTTTCTAATTCTGTCAGGAAGACAGGAAGAGGGGGAACGCACACGTACAATGAGGCCTGTAGTTTTTGGTTTTTTGAGGAACCTCCACACTGATTTCCATTCCTGCCAACAGTGGAGAAGGGTTCCTTTTTTCTGTTCCATTCCATCAGCTTATCTTACGGATTTCTTAATAACAGCCATTCTTTCTGGACTGAGATGAAATCTCCATGTTTGATTGATTGACTGATTGATTGATTTTAGGGAAGGATCTCCAGAGTGTTCAGGGTCTCGCTACTAGATCAGACTCATAGTGATCTGCCTGTTTACAGCCTCCCAAGAGCTGGGATTCCAGGCACACCACACCCAGTCTCAATTCCAGTCTCAGGGCATCCCAGGGGCGGGGCAGGCAGGGCAGCCCTGGGGTCCATGTTGTTTTAATTTGCATCTCTCGAAGGATCAGTGGTGTTGAATGTTTTTTCATCTATTTTCTTACCATTTCTAATTCTTCATCCAAGAAGTGTCTATTCATTCTTATTGCTATCGTTTGTAAATCAAGACTAAGTGTTATAGGGCCAGTGAGATAGCACAGCAGTCTAAAGCACTTGCTTAGGCAAGCTTAGACAAATGCACAGGGACCTCAGTTAGACCCCCAGAACCACATGCTGTGCCAGCCCCCCACCCCCACCCTGCACCAGGGTGGGCTGAGTCAGGCACATGCAAAAAGAATTTCACAAACTTTGAGGGAAGACAATGCTGCATCGTGAAGAGGTGCAAGGCATGAGGACGAGACAGGTTTGGGGAGGAAAGCCCAGCTCTGTGCTGGCCAGTGGCCTCCAAACTCTGAGCTTTGGGGTGCTTTGAGTCTAGCAACCAATGCCTTGAAAAGCACGGCACCCACCTGAGAGGAACATCCTCACGGCACCCAGAAATTCACAGGTGCCTCAGTTGTACATCCTACCCATGAGCCATGAGCCTGTCGGGATCTCCCTCTGGGTTGGGGACACCAGGAAGGCACAGCCAGAGGGAAGAACTACTGTGAAAAATCACCATGAATTGCTCTACAGGCTTCCTCTCAGAATGATTCACATTTAAATATTCTCAAAACATTTTCCAAGTGCTTTATGAGGAAGTGTTCTAATGGCTCACAAAACAAGAATGAATAATGCCGTGACAGCGAAGCTTGTGGAGACCAAGTGCCCAGATTGCAACCCCAAGCCCACTTATTTATTACAGAGTACAAACACTGCAATTAAACCTGAATGCTTGGCTGCTGGGGTGATGCTGGGGTGACTTGACCCTGTGCCAACAGACAGGGCTCTGCATGCCCGCTGCAGCAGACAGGCCAGAGAGTCACCACTGTCGCGCTGGTGCGAAACCTTGCTGGCGTTTGCGTGAACGCAGGCCAATGTCTTAGAAGAACGAGAGAGACTCTTGAGACCTCAACAGTGTCCTCTAGCTGGACTGGCTAAGGTACTCGGGGAGATGGGCCTTCAGAAGGTAGTGGCTGCCCTGTGGGGTGGCCCAGGGCCTCCTGCGGTCCATATTGCTAGCCCCTGTCGTGGGTGTTCCCTATGGCTCTATTTAGCTAGGAGAATCTGCTGCGTACCAAACACTCAGACACAGCGTCTTAGGATATCTTGGCCAGAGTGCACCTTGGTTCTCTGGTATGCTTTCTGTGCCCTGCCTGACCCCCAACTCAGAATCACTGTGAGTTTGGCTTCCTGGCCTGGGCATTCAGGCTGGGGATGAATTCTTGCTCCTGGACAGCAGGCAGGTTTTCAGGTCGCCAATAGCTGTAGTGATCCCCAAGAAACACTCCTCAAAGAGAATGCCTGTACCTCTGTCATTCAGCACTGTGTGACATAACTCCTCCTACCAAGAATCCAACACTTCCCCCCCAGATGAGTGCCACATCTGCTCTCCAGTGCTGAGATCACTGAGTCACTGTCATGGTTCCTTTGTGACCCTGGGACCATGCTGAGGCTATCATGTCCGTGGATCTCAGGCCTGTGTTCACACAGAGTGCGGCAGGGTCTGCTGTTGTGAGCTGCTCAGGAGGATCCTGTAGAGTTGCAGTGCCAAGTGCTCTCCAGGTAGAAAGTCTGCCCAGAGTGGACGCTAGCCCCCCATGGTCACATCTTCTTTGAGCATCCCCCTAGCCTGGATCGCACTGATATATTTACTATAAGGCATAAAGTCATGGCTTCTTTTTACATGCAATCTCATAGGGTCACCTAAAAATGACAGCATTGCTGGTTATACGGTTCTACTCTCCTTCCCTGAGCTCTGCAAGGTACCAGCACTTCTACTGTAGTAGCTGAGACGGAGATGGGTCAGGGAGAGGAGTGACTTGTTCACAGGACAGACAGTCGCAGGAGAGAAGCAGGAAAGAGGGCTGGGAGCCCTCAAGGCTTCTGGACAGAAAGGAAGGTGCTTGTGGAGCCCGAAGGGGCAGCCACACTGGGGCCTTGGCCACCCTCCTCAGATCCTTACACAGCGCATGTGGGACACGTGGATTCCATGGTTGGTAACAGAGACCCAATGGGAGGGAGCCACTCTGCGATCATTTGGAAAGAAGCCGGGCAGGGAGTGGGTGCCCCTGGGTTAGGGTGGGGTGAGGAGGTGAGGTGGTGTAGGAATTATGAGGGTGCAAAGGACCTGGAAGAAACAAGGATATAGGGCAGGGGGACGCTGCGACGGGGACGGGCAGAGCAAGGCAAGAGTCTCAGTAGGAAAACGGCCATCTCTCTCACATGCTGGGAGTTCACCTTAACACACCTGTCTGACCCTCAAGCAGTAGGGAGGGGGCACCTCAGTCCTGGAAGCCACTCACAGGAGACCCCAAATCCACAGATAGTCATAGTTTCATCTTTCCTTGGGGACCTCCACGTTCATTCTACAAGAAACAGAGAGGAGCTTGTCTGAAGCAAAGTGAGCCCACTCGGCCAGAGATAAAGCAGTACCACTCCCCCAGAGGCTGCCGACACAGCGTGGGCCAAGCTGCCTCCGACACCTGCTCTACGGAGAGACCTGAGGGTTAGAAACAGTGTCCAGGGCAGTTCTTGCCCTCGTGGAGGGACACCCTGAACGCTGTGCAGACATTTCTTCAGACTTCCAGATCTACTCAGCTAAGCAAAACAGTCTTTCTGTACTCTGGTCTCATAAATACAGCTGTTTGTTTCGTGTGGTGAGACCCTGAAGTGTCGCCCCAAGACAGAATTTCTGGAGTAAAGGCAACCCATAGGCAGTGGTAACATCTTTTCTTTGGAGTCTTGGGATGTTTTCACCTGAAAAGAATCCTCAAAACAACCACCTGATGTCACGCCTGGGCTGACCGAGTGGCGGGCAGGTTTAGAATATCCCAAGCCCTGACTTAGATGTTTCATGAAAAAAAACAGAAAAATAGTTCTTCAAAGACTCCAGTTAGCCTGAGGACCTCGTGGGTATTTTCGCTTCAAGAGGGACCACGAATCTGTATCTCCCACAAGTCCTCTCAGGTAACACTGAGGCTGCTGGTCAGGGACACCAGTTACAGAATCCCAGTCTGGGGATGAATAGAACGTCATTTGAATAGAACTGACATTTGAATAGAACGTCATTTCCCCCGCATCTCTTCCTTGGACCACTCCCCCTCCCCCCCATCCTTCCTTCTCCGTCAGCACTCCACCCCGTACCACCACCTTCAGCCACTAAGAGACCACAGCCTTGCGCTGCCTGGCACTTAGGGAGGGGGGAGCTCCGTCAGTCCATAGACATCACCTATTAACTTGGTGTGCGAACTTCTACACCGACAGATGTTTTCCAAAAGGAAACTAAAAGTGAGTGTCTAGACCCAGCACAGGGGAAAGGCTCTGGAGGCAAGGTCCTGATCGTGGGAAAGAGACGAGGCCTGGGGATCTCCTGGCCTCTTTTCTGTGTCTGCCTGCTCTTGGCACTGCAGCTCTGCCCAGGGCCCAAGATGAGGGAGGCTGGTCTCAGGGCAGGAGCAGCCCTGATCACCTGTTCCTCGCCTGCGTCACAGCCCTGACACCTTGTGCTCTGCTGGGCACATGTCCTCTACTTGGGAAGGAGTCAGAGTCCCTTGGCGCCCAGCAGGCAACTTCCTGTTTAGGGAAGTTGTGAGGAATGAGATCACCTCAAGCCCGTGAGGTCCTCCTGTGTCCCCAGGCATGCAGTTGGCAGCAGCTAGGACTCGGCCGCACCACAGAGCTCGGTGTCAGCTGCATAGACGCTTCCTGCCCAAGTCAGTGCCTTTTCAACACTAAACAGGGTTCCATTTTAAGAAATTCAAGTGGGCCCTTTAGAATTTTAAAATTCGGATGTGCCACTGTCCTAGAGAAGCACTCAACCTAGTCCATGTGTCTACAGCCTTCTTTATGTCTGTCGCAAAGGCCAAAGCGAGGTGCGTGGGGGCCATGGTGCTTCGAGCACATTCTCTGTCTTCCACCCACCCGCTCTGGCTTTGTCAGACCCTGTCACGAGAGCCTCCCGCCCCACCCTCTCCGCCTTCACTGGCGCTGCCACCTGCAGTTTGTCCTGCACCAGGTGAAGCACACAGGCGTCCATCTTTGTTGCGGGAGCAGCGCCTGTGCTTCCTAAGTGCCCTCACGGGTTGCGCTTGGGCCCCAGGAGTCCTCGGAGCACGAGAAGCACACCCGCTCTGTGTGGAAGCTCGGGAAGTTCGGAGGAAGGTGTGGGAAAGCTCTCACAGTTGGCCTCCTATGAAACTAGGTTACTGCCAGTGACAGGTGGCAAATCCTAAGCATCAGAACCTATAGCCGAATGTGGCCCAGGCCCCAGTCCTGCCTCCCCTGGTGGCTTGGCAGCAGAGGCACCTGGTGTAGGCCCTGGGTACCCCAACCCCCAAGTACCCCCAGCCTCTCCACTTGTGAACAGTTTGGATGGCACTGTTCACCCTTCACGTTACATTCAGTGAGCTGCGTGCATGTGTTAGGGCTCAAGAGTCCAAGGCCTCAGGCAGCCTCGGGTGGGGCTTTGCTCAAAGGTGGATTTGGATCTAAGCTGTGTGACACGGGGTTTAAGCATATGTGATCACTGACTAGTCCGCTCATGGGCTTGGTACCCACCTTAGACCAGATAGCCTAGACAGGGTATCAAAGGGGTAAAAAGAAGCGTCTATTGTTACTTGTGGCTTCTGCCCACCGTAAACTGCTTCCCCTCTGCCATGCCACTCTGCCTTAGAGCTAGCTAGCTTCGGACTGAAACCTCTGCAAACCTCTATGTGAGTTACATCCTGCTTTCCCGCTCTAACTTTGGGTATTGGGTTTTTCGTCTCATCAAGTAAGAAAAGTAACTAAACGGTGACCCTGCCAGCTGCCAGCAGCTGAAGGCAGAAGGGGTCTGCACTGTCAGTCTGGTTCTAGAAGAGGGGCCAGGGCCTGGGAAGAAGAAGGGCCTGTGGTGCCAAGCAAAGGAGCAGGGCAGGCCCAAGGGCAGAGATGGGACAACCACGCAATTGAGGCACTTGGGGTAGCACATGGGTGGGAACAAGGGCAGCAGTGGGATCAGGGCTCTGGTCCAGAAGGCAGCCTGAGAGGCAAGGGAGATTCTCATAGGGACTCTCAGAGCTCCTGGGCTCACCACTGGCCTAGTCGAGGGTCATTGGGTGGGGAGACCAGAGGACAGGAGCAGAGCTATAGCTGCTCAAGGTGGGAGAGGAGGACAGGAGGGTCTGGCTGGCTGGAGCTTGTGTTTTTCAAGCTCCAACCTGGCAGACCCAGGGATGGGATGGTGGAGATAGAATGGCCCTTGGCCCTTGTCTGGGCTTCTGGCAGTCATGGGTAGTCTTGAGGTTGGAGGCCTGATGCAGGCTGGGCTCTGAGTACATCCGTTATTAGCTCTGCCTCGCAATGTGGGGGTCCCCAGCGGCTGGCAGGGACCGAACCGGGGTGGTGGTCCTGGAGGTCTTTCTTTCACTCACTTCCACATTCATCCTCCACAGGCAGCAGCCTCTGTGAGGCAGAATCGCGTGGAGAAGCCACAGAGAGCCTAGCAGCAGGCTCTGGAAAGGGTGCGGAGAGCACGCAGCACTTCTGTGAAGCTCCCCAGAGGGAGGAGACCACCCCGGCACTATCAATATCGCCACCGCTAATGAGTGTTTATGGAGAAGTCAATGCAGGGCGTTGTTCTAGTTAATGAAAACCCTGCGTCTTTCAACTGGTTATACAAGCGAGTCCCTTAGAGGGCTGAGAAAAGCCACTCTTGTCTTATCACACTGAAAAAGTGACACCCAAGGGACCAAAGGAAGAAGCGTTATTCAGGCCTGGAAAGTATCTGGGACCTCACTCTGGAGGACATAAGGACACCATCAGGGTGTCGGCAGCCGGAGACAGCAGCCCTTAGGTTTGTTCTGCACAAGAACAGAAGAAGGTGTTTGTCTTCCTTCCACTGCCTCAAGCGCTAGACAGCCATCGCTGCTCCACCCCTTCTGTACATGTGACACACTGAGGAAACAGACCAGAGAGACCAAGAAAGTCGCTGAGGACGCACAGGCGGCAGACTCTTATCCTAAAAGCAAGCTCCACACAAGGCCAGTCGGCCTCACAATTTGCAGGCAGAGGGGGTGGCCTGAGGAGGGCCCTGGTGAGGCCAGGGAAGGTCAGCACAGCAGCACCCCACCACCCCAGAGGTTCGTGCCTGCCAGGCTGGGCTCCTGTAGCTCACCTGTGGAGCACGCAACCCCTGCAAGCCTCCTGGAAGACGTAGTTCTTCTCCCAAGAGAAAGAACCCAAACCCGGAAACAGCCACACTTCACAGCTGCATGAAGCCCAGTGCTCAAGATTGTGGGCATGGGCTCAGCTCCATTCACCACAGCTAAAGGTGAACACAGCCCAGGTGACTCCCTGAGCAGTGAAAATGTGACACAGCTGTACTTTTTTTTTTTTTTTTTTTTTTTTTTTTTTTTTTTTTTTTTGGTGGGACTGAGGTTCAAACTCACGACCTTGCACTTGCCAGGCAGGCACTTGTGCCACGGAGCTATCTCCCCAGCCCCACAGCTGTATTATTTAACCGTAAAACCAAGCATAGCACTGGCACGTGCCATAACACAGATGAACCTGGAAGTCACGTTCTACCAGAGGAGCCAGACATAGACATGTGTGACCCCACTTACAGGCACCGTCCAGGACAACCAAGTCCCTAGAGACACAGGGCAGGCACAGCATAGACTAAAAGAGTTTGGGGACAGGGTGGACAGATGGCTAGAAACACCCAGAAGCCAGTAGGTAGGACCTATTTGGTTCTGTGAGCTCTGGCTGGTTCTGCTGTGCTATTTTTTTGCAGATCTGAAGAGACATCATCGTTTCTCGTACAAAGGGATCCTGTGCCACTCTGGGAGCGGGCAGGCTGCCAGAAATGGGACTCTGCATGGGTCCCTCCCTGGCCGGCACCGTCCTTCAGCTGTAAGGGCGCCGGTGTGGGCAGGTGGCTCGCATCCGTGTCCTCTGCCACCCCCCCCCCGCCATGCAATTGGCAGGCAGCAGGCTTCCACTGAGGCCCGTGCGAAGCCAACGCAAGGCACGGGCTGAAGCTGCGCCTGGTGATGTGCAGCGCGTGCTCACACAGGGGCCGACAGGCACTGCCCAAAGGGGAGCAGAAGGCAATCGCCACGCAAGTGGCTTCCTCAGTAGGTTAACCCATATTGCTCGGATGTTCTATGAAATGTGAGCTTAGGTAGATCACTATAAAGATCAATAATTGTACTTAAAAGGAACAAACGCCACTCTGTGCTGGGCCACACCGGGTGAGCTGGGTCCGTGCTGGCAGTGACGGAATCTGCTGTTGCCTGCAGGCTCCACTCAAGCGAGGAGCATGGAAATGTTGAACCCACGCCTGCTCTGAGGCCTCAGTCCTGCAGCTGGAGTCAGGATCAGAGGCTCAGGCCTTGTGGTTGGTTCTGAGAGAGGCACCCTCAGGCTGCACGGCTAGGTCACATGGGTGCATTTCAGAGTAAGCAAAACAACTTCTAAAGAAAGTTCCAATTAGAGCAGCAACACAGACAGCCCGCAGGTTTCTAGCACTGTGTGGGATTCTGGGTGGTAGTCCGGTGGCCAGACCCAAACACCAAAGAGTAGCACAGAAGAGGGTGCTCCAGAATGCCTTTGCTAAGAGACTGTGAGAGCAAACACCCTCCTACCCTTCATTTGGTACCCAGTGCCACTGCCACAGTAGAGCCAAGCTTCAGAACAAGCTGGTTTCGGCGAGGTGGCACCTAGCCTCTGCCACACACTTTCTGAGCAAGGTGCCCACACTCTGGAGCTTTTCTAATTATCTAATCAATGAAGAGGGTCCCCAAGTGCCTGCGCTGATCATCTCCCTCTTTGTACCAGATTATTTGCAATCAAAGCACTTCATCAAGATAACAGGAAGAGAGCTAAAAATAGACAGCCTCCCACTGCGGCACAGCCGCCCCGTGCAGACTAGAAGGAGGGCTCCCGGTCAGTCCCGCTCTGTCTGCTTCCAAGACCCATAGAGGCTGGGGAGCCCAGCTGTACTCCCTGTATAGATGTGTTGCTGTCCAGCGATATTTCCCTCAGGTAGGACTTGTCCAAAGAAGACAGAAGAGGCTGGGGAGGTAACTCAGTGGCTTAAGTGCATGCCTGCCTGCTAAGCGCAAGGTCCTGAGTTCCATCCCAGGTACCAAAAAAATTTTAAAGCCTCTGAAGAAGACAGAAAATGAACATCGTGTTCATTTTCTTCCTAAGACGTAGAAAATAGAAAACCGGGTGTTCGGGTCCCTGCACTTTCACCACATCCATAGAAGAGGCCACACTCCTGCGGGAAGCAGTTTGCTCAGCCCTGGCCAGGACTGCCTGCTTCTGTGGCTCAGGTGCTTGTGAGGCTCCCCGTGGCCCCACAGCCAGCAGTGGAGCCAGGAACAAGCCCACGGTGCATCTTCCTGCTTGTCATGCAGCACGTCACTTCAGTTCCCAGGCCCTTGTGCCCCACTGGGTGCCCTGGAACAGCCTGTCTGAGCTGACCTCACATCCCTGCATGGCCTCCCCGCTGCTCCCTCCCAGTACCAGGAGCCGCCAGCTACACTGCCATGTGCCAGAGTTGCACAGACACCAGAATGAAGGCCCTGGTGCCACAGGGCAATGGGAGGTTGCCAGTGAAGCCCAAGGGCTCCTTGCGCAGGACTCCCGTATCCATAGCCACTGCCTCATCCCCTGGGCAGCTGGGAAGGGACTCAATTGGAGTGTCCAAGCCAGGCAAAGCTCCCCTGATGCCAGGCGCTTTTATTTTGAAACCAGTTCTTCAGAGCCTGGGAACGTGGCTAGCTCAAGAGCCACAGGTCGTCCCTGACACAGACCCCTCAGCCCTGTAAACTGAGCAGGCCCAGAGTCCTGGCTTTGTTCCCTCTCAGGAGAGGGATGTTGTCCTTGTGTCATGTCACCCACGAGTGTCCCTAGGCCCAGCTGTGGCTCCCCAGGGACCTAAGGG